>JAKUCV010002337.1:122556-132730 GCA_028386065.3 Turnera subulata
CCTGTTATAATGCTGTTGAGCAATTTAGAGCATAAAGGCAAGGCATGTGAATCCCGGATGCCTAAGACTTCACCAAATCTGATGTTTTCCTACTCATTACTTCTTATTCTTGCTTGATTTAATTTTTACTAGCATTCACCCTAAAAATTCACTTCTGATTTTGTTTCAAGCCTAATTTGTCTAATTAAGGAGTAACAGGCTCAACCCAGTCCCTGTGGATATGACCTTGATAAAGTACTACAACTACCCTGTACACTTGCAGGAACCATTTGTGACAGTAGACACGACATCAATTTCTTTGCAACCACTTCATCAATTGGTTCCTGAATGGAAATCCCAGTATTCTTCTTAGGAGTGGCTAATTGCCGCTACCTTTTCTTCTGTCCAATGCCCTCAATGGCGGAGACGGACTCCAAAGCATGTATCTCCTTTGGTTTCTCGATTGGTTTCTTAGAAACCACAAGAATCTTCTTAGCAGTAGAAGCTACTGCTTCTTTTCTCACTTTCAACATATTCGCCATCAGACCTTCTTCATCATCCTCTATGAAACGGCAGAAACCCTAGAATCAGCACCAGAATTCCTACTAAATCAGATTGTGGTCCTCACCTCAATCTCAATCAAACTTTGTGAATCTTCAACCCTTATTCCTCCCAAATCAGCATGAAGGAAACAATAAGGCTTTAACACACAAGAATGCGCCAACAAGTGAAACCCTAATCAGCAAGAGAGTCAAACGTTAGCAACTAGGAATTCAGAATTACACCACAGATTTGCACACCTGAAAAGTTATTCTAACTCCCAGGAATAAACCTATAGAATCAACACTCAAGGTTTCCAAGAGCATCAGCACTCAAGGATTTGTTTGAATCACTCAAACAGAAAAGAAACTCTCTTAAGAGAAACCGTAATTTTTATTTTCCAGAATCTCTAACCTCTGCAACATCCACAAAAGAACATACTTATACTAAATCTAATAACCATAGGTCGGCCTCACTAGGTACCGAAACCCTAAACCCTAGTTTGGACCAAATTTGGCCAAAACCCTAACCCTATTGGAACCTGGTTTTTAATTGAGCCCACATTAATTGGACACTAATTAAAACCTTATAAATAAAACTCCAAATAACTTAAGCCCAAATTAACCAACTAATTAATATTGGACTTGACCCAACAATATAATTAAAAACATAACCCAAGCCGAATTCATAAAAGAGAGTTTAATATAAAATTCGGCAATCTTAAATTGTAAAACTAAAGATATGTCGTCTTGGCCCTAATGGACAGCAACCAATGTCGACTAGGCCCCAATGATGCTCTTGAGTCAATTACTCCTTATTTGACAGCAAATAAACGGGCTTCTATTTCAGCTTCTCTCCAAGCTTGATCAGGATGTCTTCGTGTAACTCTTTGTTCAAGAATGCTTGAATGCGAACCAAGAGCTGATTCTTGAGCATCTTTGATCTTGCTCTTGTAATTGGACCTTGAGGAAGTGCCATGGCGCCATCTTCCTCTCCAATGGTGCTTGAAGGCTCCTTATTGCATCATTCCCTCCCGCCTAAAACGGATTCGTCCTCGAATCTGAACCTGCATTGTCAAAGGGAGAAAGATCAGCAACATTAAACGAAGCACTCACTCCATATTCACCAGGCAGATCAATCTTGTAGGCATTATCACTAATGCGTTCCAAGACTTGAAAAGGTCCATCCCCTCTTGCATCCAACTTGGATTTCCTTTGTTGAGGGAACCTCTCCTTTCTAAAGTGCACCCAAACCCAATCTCCAGGCTCAAAGTGAACAACCCTGCACCCTTTATTGACTCTTTGCGCCACCTTTAGGTTTTTGTTCTCAATGTGCTGTCTTGCCTTCTCATGAATAGATTTCACCAACTTAGCCCTTTGTGTCCATCTGCATTAGCAATTTCTTTCAAAGGAATATGCAACAAATCCAAAGGGGTCAGTGGATTAAAACCATAAACAATTTCAAAAGGCAAATAACCAGTAGAAGAATGAATGCTCCTATTGTATGCAAATTCGACCATAGGCAACCATTCTTCCCAAGTTTTCAGATTCTTACCCACAACAGCACGCAGTAGAGTACCTAAAGTTCTATTTACCACTTCTGTTTGGCCATCTGTTTGAGGGTGACAAGTAGTAGAAAATAACAACTTGGTCCCTAATCTACTCCAAAGTACATGCCAAAAGTGAGACAAGAACTTAGTGTCTCTATCCGATATGATTATCCTAGGAATGCCATGCAAACGTACTACATCCCTAAAGAACAAATTAGCTACATGTACAGCATCATCTGTTTTGTGACATGCAATAAAGTGCGACATTTTACTAAACCTGACCACAACAACAAATATGATGTCTCTACCCTTCCCAGTCCTAGGCAAACCAATCACAAAATCCATGGATATATCAGTCCAAGGATAATCAGGAACAGGTAAAGGAGTGTACAACCCATGAGGTTGCACCTTACTCTTGGCTTGGCGACATGGTATACAACCTGCACAAACTTTTTCCACATCTTTTTTCATGTTAGGCCAATAAAAATTCTCATGCAAGATGTCTAAAGTCTTAGCAATACCAAAATGTCCCACCAAGCCTCCATCATGAGCTTCCCTAACAAGCAACTCACGCATAGAACACACAGGCACACATAACTTATTATCACGCATCAAGTAACCCTCATGGCGGTAAAACCTATTAAATGCAGCATGTTCACAAGGATCAAACACCATAGCAAAATCGGCATCAGCAGAATACAACTCTTTTATATGCTCAAATCCAACCAACTTAGATGTAAGAGATGTAATCAAAGAATACCTCCTAGACAAAGCATCAGCTATGACAGTACTAAAATCCTTCACAAACCTCCTATAAAAGCTAGCAAGTCCATGAAAAAAATTCTTACCTCACTTACTGTTGTTGGAGTTGGCCACTCCTTGATGGCTTTTACTTTTTCCTGGTCAACCTCAATGCCTCTAGCACTTACCATATAACCAAGAAAGATAACATGATCCAAGCAAAAAGAACACTTTGAAATCTTAGCAAATAATTTCGCGGCCCTTAGGGCATCCAAAACTAACCTAAGATGCTCAACATGATCATCAACTCTCCTGCTATAAATCAAGATATCATCAAAGTAAACCACCACGAATTTCCCAATAAAAGATCTCAAAACATAGTTCATTAACCTCATAAAGGTACTAGGCGCATTGGTCAGTCCAAAAGGCATAACTAACCATTCATATAAACCATGTTTTGTTTTAAAAGCAGTTTTCCATTCATCACCAATTTTCATCATAGTCTGATGGTAACCACTCATAAATTTTAGAAAATAAACATGCACCATGCAATTCATCTAGTATATCATCCAATCGAGGTATAGGATGGTGATACTTTACCGTAATCTTGTTGACTGCACGACAATCAACACGCATACGCCAAGTTCCATCCTTCTTTGGAACAAGAATGACTGGCACAGCATAAGAACTCAAGCTCTCCCTAATGTGTCCCTTTTGCAGTAACTCCTCAACTTGCCTTTGTAACTCCTTAGTTTCTTCAGGATTAGCTCAATAAGCAGGTCGATTTGGAATTTGAGCTCCAGGCATGAAATCAATTTGGTGCTCAATGCCTCTAATTGGAGGTAACTCCTTAGGCAACTCCTCAGGAAACACATCAGAAAATTCCTGCAAAACAGAAACAACACAACTAGGCAAATTGGGGTCAAGATCAGTGTTAGATAAATATGACTGCTTACAATAAATCATGACTAAGACTCGTTTGTTCTCACAAGCTACCCTCATGTCCCTCATATTTGCATAGAAATTTTGTCTCTTTTTCTCTTTTCGCTCTTTAGTGGTGTCGACATGCTCTCCTTTTGTACTCACTCTCTTGTCGACATCACCCTCACCTTTTACACTTAGTTTAGGCTCTCCTTTTGCAAAGCCCTCGCCTTTCCTCTCACCCTCACTAAGTGTAGCCGATTCGGCCTCTTTCTCCTTCATCCAAGCTTCCACACTTTTCTGCATAAACAACTGATCCTCATACACTTCTAAAGGAGATAATGCTCCCAAGTTCACCTTCCTATCTCCCCAAGTGAATGTGTACCGATTCTTGTGGCCATTATGAAACACCTTTCTATCAAATTGCCAAGGCCTACCCAATAAGATATGACAAGCCTACATAGGTACAACATCACATAGACCTTGATCAGTGTATCGACCAATGGAGAATGAAACTAGAACCTGTTTGGTGACTTTCACTTCTCCAGAATCATTCAGCCATTGAAGCTTGTAAGGTCATGGATGCTTCAAACTCTCCAATCCCATCTTTTTCACTAGCATAGAACTCACCACATTGGTGCAACTTCCACCATCAATGATCATACTACATGGCTTGTCTCCAATCATGCATCTAGTGTGAAAGATGTTCTCTCTGCTCACTCCCATCTTCTCTTTGTTGCATGTTCAACACCCTTCGAGTGACATACAACTTGCGCACCACATCTTCTTCAGAATCATCTTGGACATCCTCCAATTTAGGCATATTGGGATCGACATCTTCATCATCTTCAGAATAGATGTCTCCATTCTCCTTGACCATCATAGCCTTCTTGTTTGGACAGTGAGCAGCATAATGTCCCTTCCCAAAGCATCTGAAACATTTGATATCCCTAAACTTCCCTGTAGGTGCAATGGTGTCTTTAGTTGGAGCAGATTTCGACTCCTCTTTTCCTTTCCATGGTGTCGCCTTGGGTGTTCCATAGGTAGGTTTACTCAAACTCCCCACCTTATGCTTGGTGTACTTAGCACTGGCACTCCAACTGGTGTAATGGGATGACTTCCCTCCCTTATTCACCTTAAGTTGCTTCTCAATCTTGGCGGCTAGTGCAACCATGTCCTCCAAGTCATCATATCGCTGCAACTCAAGAACTTGAGCAATATTAGTATTTAAACCATAATAAAACCGAGACATAGTAGCTTGTTCCTCCTCAACAACACCAGCTTGGTTCATTGCCATCTCCAATGCAATCCAGTACTCTTCCACCGTCTTGTTGCCTTGCTTCATCGATTGGAACTTGTGCATCAGCTCCCTTTGATGTGTCACAAGCACAAACCTCTTCTTCATAATCCGTTTCAGCTCAGCCCAAGTCTCTATCTCAGGCTCTCTATACTCTCTTCGAGTACTAAGAGTCTTTTTCCACCATGACCTAGCATAATGTTTGAATTCCACCACTGCAAGTTTGACCTTCTTCTCTTCAGTGTATCGATGGCAATCAAAGATAGCCTCCATGTCATGTACCCAATCAATGAATACCTCAAGATCTCCAGTTCCATGGAATGTAGGCAGCTTCATCTTGATGCTATTAACATCTTTGTCCAATCGCATTGCACCTCCTTCCCGGTTGACGAAGTACAGATCCAATTTAGGTCTGAAACCACCAATACCGTCTCCTCTGCCTCCATTGCCTCTGCCATCTCCTCGGCCTCCCTTGCCGCGGCCTCTAGGTATTCTTTGATTATCACCAACTCGTTCCTCTAATTCTTCTTCTTCTTCACGACCGTGAGCTTCCCCATCCCTAGGCCCATCATCGCCATTGGAAAGCTGTTGAATAGCTCTCTCTTGCCTATCAAGCCGAGCTCCCAAGTCTCTTCCTTGCCTCTCCACTCTTGTGTTCAACTCCCTGATTTGAAGCTGTAACTGCTCAGCTGTTTGCCTAATTAAGGCAGCAAGATCGACCTGATCACCTCCATTGCCCGAATTTGACATGATGATATTACCTGCAAAAACTTGTTAGTAGAAAAACAAATCGTCACGTGTATAAGCTCTCGTGTTTACTCTCTTGGCAATTGATGTAATCACTCAGCCTTTTACCTCTCCTGATTCAACTTTAGTTTATTAGTCAGGATCTAAATAAACAAATCAAACAAACAAAATCAGTGAAGTAATTCTACAGAATGCAATAAATCCTAATAGAAAAGAAAGAAAGGCTAGCAAATCTAGAAGCAAAGCAGACTCCAAGAAGAAAACAAATACACACACAGAACAAGATTTGTATGTGTTTGAATATTGGCACACGTTGAGCAATTCTGAAACAATAATTACCCAACACAAGGAAAAGCTCAATTCGAAAAATATAAGCAAAGAAAAACCCGAAATCCTGCAGCAAAGATGTAAATCAAATCACTTGCAACACAGCACACCCAAATCGAATTTGTAACCCTTTTCTTACAATTCAATTTCAATAACTCACAACAGCCACTTCCAATAATTCCAATCAACCCAAATTCAGCCAATTCAACAATTAATTGACCAAGTCAATTCGGCCCAAATCAGATCCTGCAACAAGATTCCAAAAATTGCAATTCCAATCAGCAAGAACAATAATTTCCAGAAACCCTAATTTCAAAAACCCTAATTCTACAAAAACTGATGTCGACAGCAAGAAATCACAGAATTCCAACTTTTTTTAAAAAAAAATGTCGACAGTAGCAGAATAACAAAATTCAAATTTTTTTTTAATTTTCGTGAACAGTAACAATTAGGGTTTAGTGTTTCGATGAATAGTAACTCGACCTAAAATCTGAAGAATAACAAAGAAAAGGCCACGAATTGAAGAAAAACACAATTGACAGAATTGAAAACACAAAGGGATATGATTGATTGAAACGTGCTCCACTACCAAAAGATGATACGACAGAAACCCTAGAATCAGCACCAGAATTCCTACTGAATCAGATTGTGGTCTTGACATCTATCTCAATCAAACTTTGTGAATCTCCACCCCTTATTCCTCCCAAATCAGCATGAAAGAAATAATAAGGCTTTAACACACAAGAATGCGCCAACAATTGAAACCCTAATCAGCAAGAGAGTCAAACGTTAGCAACTAGGAAATCAGAATTACACCACAGATTTGCACACCTAAAAAGTTATTCTAAATCCCTAGAATAAACCTAGAGAATCAGCACTCAAGGTTTCCAAGAGCATCAGCACTCAAGGATTTGTTTGAATCACTCAAACTGAAAAGAAACTCTCTTAAGAGAAACCGTAATTTTTATTTTTCAGAATGTCTAAACTTTGCAACAGCCACAAAAGAACATATTTATACTAAACCTAATAACCCTAGGTCAGCCTCACTAGGTACCGAAACCCTAAACCCTAGTTTGGACCAGATTTGGCCAAAACCCTAACCCTAATGGAACCTGGTTTTTAATTGAGCCCACATTAATTGGACACTAATTAAAACCTTACAAATAAAACCCCAAATAACTTAAGCCCAAATTAACCAACTAATTAATATTGGACTTGACCCAACAATATAATTAAAAACATAACCCAAGCCGAATTTATAAAAGAGAGTTTATTATAAAATTCGACAACCATAAATTGTAAAACTAAAGATATGTCGACTTGGCCCTAATGGACAACAACCAATGTTGACTAGGCCCCAATGATGCTCTTGAGTCAATTACTCCTTAATTGACAACAAATAAACGGGCTTCTGTTTCAGCTTCTCTCCAAGCTTGATCAGGATGTCTTCGTGCAACTCTTTGTTTAAGAATGCTTGAATGCGAACCAAGAGCTGATTCTTGAGCATCTTTGATCTTGCTCTTGTAATTGGACCTTGAGGAAGTGCCATGGCGCCATCATCCTCTCCAATGGTGCTTGAAGGCTCCTTATTTGCATCACTCTTGCTCTTATTGTGGCAGATTGAGATCAACAGTGTGCGTTTGTTCTGGTAGTGGCATGGTTTTGGGAGGAGAAACCACAGTTGAAACCGCCTTTAGAACCTTCTTTGTAGCCACATCAGAAACCAAGTTGGTCTTAACACCAACATCTTGATCAGCCTTTTCTTCAGTATCTGACTGATCAACTCCTTCACGTAGTACTTTCTGGTAGGCTTCCACTTCTTCCTTGGATGGTTCACAAATGAAGCTCTCTGAAGGGGTGTGGTCTTTAATGAGAAAGTCTGAGATCATGTCCCCAAACTCTGCTCGTTTCATCCCATGGTAAACTTTTGGATCATGGCTATGTGGGGGTACTAAACCCTTAACAAACATGTCAATCATGGAGTTGACTAGGCTAGGTGTAAGTATGGGTGTATCTTCTGTGAGTGTGGTAGATATACTAGCATTAGGCTTTTCAACAGGTGTATGTGAAGTATGGTTTGTTTGCACATGGTCAATAGGCATAGGTCTACAAACACTTATAGATTCTGGATTCAACACATCAGAATGGAGAATGTTACCTGGTTGAGGAGTTTTGAGCCAAGAGGGTGTGGAAGTCCCTTCAAGAGTAGTGCTCTTCTCTGTGGTTGGCCAAGGCTCTCAATCAAGCCAAACCTTTCCAGATGTCTTCTGAGCTTCTTGCTTTTCCCTAGCCTCTTTGAACTTCTCAGATCTTTCAGCACTTGCAACAACACCACATTGGGTGGTGAGTTTATGAGTGCTGGCTTCTTCTAAAGACTTTTGTTCAAGCACCATCTTGAGGTGTGCAAGCTTGGCAGCCTCAATCTCTTCTCGACTTTGTGGTTTTTATTTGGAAGTGTTGGATGAGGAGGAAGTTTGTTTAGGAATATTCTTCTTGGATTTGGGTGTTTTAGGGTTTCGCTTCCTCATCTTTTGAGTGTTTGGATTTGATACCAATTCTGATTTAGAAGAGAGAAGGGTTTAGGGATAGAGTTGTGAGTAAATGGAAGTTGTGTTGAGGAAGTAGAGTGAGTAGGGTATAAAAAGGGGTGGATGTAACCGGTTAAGGGAAGTGGATTATTAGAGAGAGAGTGGCAAGGGAATTAGAACAGATCACGTGGGAAGTGGATCACGGGTGAAGTTGGTGTTGGTGCTAATTACCCACAGTCTCTCCCTATCTTCTTTCGAACGACTAGGGAGTGAAGGCTGATTGTTGTTGGTCAAGCTCACTTGGCTTCTCCTTTCGGTCCTTCAGCAAGCTGCTACTAGATTTAAGATAGACTGCTCAATAATCAATCAAGAATCAGACTAAAAGTGGTGTCATTTTCTTGACTATGCTGCAACAGGCTGAGACAGTGCTGAGTCCGTGACTGAGCCTGTGGCTGAGCCTGTCGAGAACACAAGGTCAATTACACAGATTGGTTCTTGTAGGCTCTCTCAACCTATACTGAACCCATTTGTTTTCACTCACAGGTTCCTCCCAAAGTTCTCACTCATCCTAATGCTTTTGCATTAGTCAAACTAAGGGGATTAAGAATTAGTGTTGAGGCTAATTCCTCAATTAGTTCCTAATTTCTTTCAAAACTAAGAGCTAAGGGTTGGTTGTTGTTGTTCCAGCAACTATGGTTTCTCCTTTCGGTCCTTCACCTAGCTACCTAAAATCATGCATGGGTTTGATCAAAACTCAAACATGGAGCAAGTTTGCAACAACCAAATAAGAAAATCGAGTTAAAAACATAAGAAGAGCAATTTATTGCACTAAGAACAGAAACATGCTTCACCCCTTCAACCTAAGAGGGGTTGTTTAATTCATAACCGAAATTACAAAAGTAATGGGAATAAAGGTTGGTATAAGAACTAGAACAAATCTGGAGGTTAGGGACAACACGATTTCTGCCCTGAAAAGGCTGCAGAATTGTGTTTTCCCTTAAACCCTTTTGTTCCAAGAACTTCTGCAAGTTAAGGGTATTTGATCGATGGGTTTTTCGATGGTTCTTCTTCCTTCCTTCTTCTCTTTTATATGCTCAGATCCTCATCTTCTCTCTTCTCCCACGTACTGGAAGGTATGGTAGTTGGGCAAGTTGAGCATCAGTTGTCCATCTTGCTTCTCGAGAAAAGGCACCATGGGAGGTGTGCCAAATGGGTGAAATCTGCAAATCTGCAGATTTTAGAAGACTTAGGAGGAGGATAATAGTTCTTTAATTGTTAAATTCTTTGGGTGTGATGATTATCCCCTCTTTCCCATGCTTAAAGTCTTCTGAGTCGCTCAGGTCATGTGAAACGCCCGTGTCCCGATTTATTAATATAATTAAATATTTAATACAAAATGACCAATTTGCCCTTATCATTCCCGGGACACAAAAAAAAATTCATCAACAACATGATCACAATCAAATCAAATAATGATAAATACAAAGGAATCAAGTACGCAGCGGAAGACTAAACATAATGACAACATGTATGCATAGAACCCTA
>JAKUCV010002338.1:0-32662 GCA_028386065.3 Turnera subulata
GTTGAAAGTCTTCCGCTGTGCACTATTTTGTTATTATTGGGCCATTGGGCCAGTTATGATATTTTATTGTTGTTTTTATTATGGGCTGTTGAGCCCGGTTATTTGTTGATTACACTGTATGCTGAGTCATGTTGGGCTGGGTTGTCACAGTTCCGGCTCGTGTTTACTGTGTACGGTAAATACGGGTCGGGGCGCTTCATATTTAAACTGTCATTTTACCAGATAAATAAATTCATGAATTTATTAAGTAAAGAAGTCATATATATACGTGAAAGAACCTTAAAAAAAATTACTTCAACAGTTTTCAAACAAAAAAAAAAACGCATTTGAATAATAATCATGCAATTATTTATGCATAGTATTCTTTTCAGGATGGAAGGTTTTGGCAAACAAAAATTTTTTTGGGTGAGGTTTCGGGTATCCTTTTGCCTCGAGGATTGTTAATTAAATCTCTCCCGGCCAAGGATTGCCACTCCTAAGTTAGCGACTTCAAACTTTTCTTTTTATTTTTCAGTTGAAAATAAAACGCAAAACAATGATAAGAAGAACACATTAACAATATGCACAGCGGAAGACTTAAACTCACTAACACTGTATGCGACACATGCAATCTATGGATCCAAGCCTGTCCAAGGGAAACGCTGCAGCCTGTACATGGAACAACTCATCCTACGGGATGAAACCCCGCAGGCGAGGGGAAAAGAAGGAGAAAAGAAAGAAAAAAAGAGAAAGAAAAAGGAGAAGGAGAAAGGAAGAAAAAGAAAGAAAAGTGGGGCCCGCGCGGCTGAAGGAAAACCGGGAGAGAGAAGAAGTGTAGCCGGGAAAGAGGAAGAGAAAGGAAAGAGGAAGAAGAGTGGCTCGGGCAAGCCTCATATGGCCGGTCCGGATTCTCGCGTCGGAATCCCGTAGACGCAGGGATACTCCCGTCTTTCCGACAAATTCCGTCCTGAGTCCAAAAATATGACTTGGGCTCGGAAAATCCGATTAATCCTCCTGAACGTCGTCCAAGTCTCGGAACTGGAAACCGAGGCTCGGTTAGTTAGGAAGATGCTCCCGAGCGCGGGAAAACTCTCGTTTTCGAAAAACGACTCCCGTTTTACCGTGAATTAATTACCCAAGATTAATTCAACAGTAAATCACGGTAAAACAATTTCTACAATCCCGGTAAAAATCCAAATTTTACCCGGGCTGTTACACGGATACTCTTCTAGCATAAAAAAGAATATTTTGTGAGTTTTCACTTTTCTACTAGAAGTTCGGGCCTGCCGTAGAGATCCCCGTATAAGTCATGATATTTGTCTTTCTAACCTAATATGAGCCACCCAACTCTTTTAAGCTATCTGGGCCGAAATGAGGCCCATAAACTTCCAATTTTATGATGTCACATCCATTTTGGTCATTGTATTCGTCCTATCATTGAATTTGATTTGTATCCCCATTTTGTTTGAATTTTGTTACCTAAATCATCCTTTTATTCCTTAAATTCAGTACAACTGATGATCAGAGAGAGCTCTTAGATGCCCATATGTCTCTACTTATTATTATGCACCGAGTGCCACCTCAAATCCACAAGTTATATAGAGAGCCCACCTTCTAAAACACGTCAGTGTTTATTGAAACATATCAACTCTTCAATTTTATTATTTTTTAAAAAATTTGCAAAGATCCTCTTTTCTTAAAACACGGCCTACTTCCTCGTCTCTCCCACCACCGAAACATATCAGCTCTTTTTTAATTTGACAGAGATCCTCTTTTCTTTAAAATACCGCCTCGTACCTCCCTTCTTCCACCATAGCCCTTTGCTTCCTCCCCTCTTCCACTCCATCAACTCCAATTGCCACCCCACCATACATCGTCAATGCCCTTCACCGCCAATCCAAGTATTCCGACCTCCTCTCCCTCCACCTCTTCGTCACCCAAGCCGCCGTCCCCAAAATAAATATTAAGATAAATTTTGAATTTTAGATCAACACTGGCAATAAGAATTTATTGGATCTGCAAATTTGAAAGATTTTTTAATGAATTTGTTCATATATAAAAATATATATTTATTCATGGATTTGTTCATACATAAGTTATTGTCAGGGAATTGTATTATGAGAACAAATTTAATAAGATCTGCTATATGGATTTACTATTGATTTTAGAGCTTGGGCTTCTCTGGGAGGAAAGAAGCTTTCTTGCTCAATTATAGCCTTGCTCATCAATCAAAGGAATTTCAGGATTCTTATTCCTTTCCATGTCTCCTAAGTTGAACAATCCGGTTTTAACATGGTTCGTCGTCGTGAGATGCCATGGAGGCATTGGCGTCTTGGCAGTGTTTTTGGAGAAGAAGAAAATATTCTAAAATTTCAAAATACAATATTAAATAAAATAAAATGATATGTCTATACAATAAAATAAAGATTTATTGAGAGCTAACGTGTTTTAAAAAAGTGGGCAAATGAAGATTTGTTGACCTGTTTAAATTGATGAAACATCTCGACTACTATTTACCCAACATATAGTAATTACTGAGCAATAGTGTCGACACGTTGCACAAATAGTATATTCAATAGAAAGTCTGGCCCAACGGCCCAATGACAATATCATAACACCCGACTTCGGGAATCCCAATAACAACAGCACAGCGGAAGCATTTATAACTCAATGTCAAATATATGCAAAGCCCGATGCAAATAATGGATCCGAGTCCTGCCCGAGGGTACACTGTAGCCACCGGAATGCATTCTTTACCTAATCTCCAAAACTGTGTGAGGGGTGAGACCAACCACTGTCTCACCGATAAACTAATAAACCAAAGTATACAAGCAACCGCAATAACATCAAGCATTTCATCAGGATAACATGAGGAGTACAGTATAATACAACATCATACAAACTGTAACAGCCCGGGTAAAATTTTTTATTTTTACCGGGACTGTAGAAGTCTTTTTACCGGGATTTACTGTTGAATTAACCTTGGGTAATTAATTCAAGGTAAATCGGGAGTCGTTTTTCGAAACCGAGAGTTTTCCCGCGCTCGTGATTTTTCCGTGGATTTTTCGGACCTAAGTCGGTATTTTTCGGGTTTCGGAATTTCTCGGAAAATCACATCGGAAAATAACTAAGGGGGTATCAGTTATTTTCTGGTCCGGACCGAACTCGCTCTGTAATGCAGACAGGCTACATTATTGGTTTATCACAAGCTGCATAGTAAAATCACATGCTGAACAGTGTTTTCAACAGTTTATAAAGAGGAAGGCAGAGGAAGAAAAGAAGAAGAGAGGAAGAGGAGAAGAAAAAGAAAAAGAGAGAAAAGAAAAAAAGAGAGAAAAAGAAAAGAAAAGAGAGGAAAAGAAAAAAGAGAGGAAAAGAAAAAAAAAGAGAAGAAAAAAAAAAGAGAACCAAAAAAATGGAGAAAAAAAAAAAGAAAGAAGGAAAAAAAAAAGGAGAAAAGGAAAGAAATATAAAACAGAAAATGGAAAAAAGAGAGTAAGGGAAAAAAAAAGAAGAAGAAGAAAATCAGAAAAAAATAGAAAGGAAAGAAGAAAATCGGGAAAAAGAAATAAAAAGGAAGAAAAATATATGGTGAACAGTGCACCACCTTCCTCCGGGCCTTCACTGTACACGCCGGAGCGTTCCCCGCCGTTTCACGCCACACCGCCACCGCCAGGAGCTCGCCACGCCGTCGCCTACCGACCGTCGCTGACCCTGTCGCCATCCGCCACCTGACGCGCAGCCGGCGAGCGTTGACCCGAGGAGCAGACCCGCGGATCCAGCTCCCCGCGCCTCTGCTCAGTCGTCGTGCCGCCTCACGCAGCCTTTCCACTACGCATAGAGTCGCCTGCATCCGCCGCACGCCCAGCAGTGGTCGCCTTCCTTCCCGCGCTCGCCGTCGCCGTCACAGCTGCAACCCGCGAGGTGAGCCGATCCGGGTGCTTGACCCGTGTGGTATCCGGGTCGCACTATCTGGGCTTGGATTCTTTTGGGCTGGCTGTGCTCTGGGCTCTGCACGGGCCTGGGCTTGGTACTGTGCAGGGTGGGCCGGCACTGTTCAGCCCAGTCCGGTTTTAATTAAAAAAAAAAACAATTTATATATATACTTATTTATTAATAATCTGGTATATGATTTTGGGAAAAAATATGTATTTATTTTGAGAAAATTATTTCCAATCTAATTCTGGTATTTTTAGGAAAATATAAGTATATATACTTTGATAGATAATTAAGTTTTGTTTGTAAATTATTATTATGGTTAGTTTGAAAAATATATATATATATATACCTTGAAATTAATTTCTGGAAATTTAATATGTATATTATTTCGTCTAGAAAATTATGATTGTGGTATATGTATATAAATATGTATTTTGGAAATTAAAGTTAATTATATTTTGTGTTGGAAAATATTATTACTATATATATTAAGAAAAGATAAATACTATATATATTTTCTGAAAATTATAAATAGGTTATTATTTTTTTGGAAAAAATATGATGATTATTATTTTGGAAGATTATAATTATTTTATGAAAATATTTTGAAAAAGAGTTTTAATTAAAGTATGGTACCGAAATTATATTCGGAAATACGTACAGTTAATTATTTTCGGTAAAAGATAGTAATAAAGGATATGTAATCGGGATGGGTAATTTCGCAGTTTGGGCATCATAGTAAACCGATTATGTGCATTTATGTGAGTGTATATTGTTTTGTGATATAGGTTCGGATATCGGGTAGTTTCCCGAGGAGCCGGCGTCGGACCGGTCATTATTTCCGGAGTTGAGTAATCGGCCAAGGTGAGGATAGATTTCCTTCAATATGTGCCTGTATTACTCGGTATATTGTGTTGATGATCATTGCATTGTTGAGTATTGTGGTTGTTGTGGTTGTTTCGGGATATTGATCCCATTGCCTTGATTGTTGTCGGGATGTTTATCCCGGTATTTTGGTTAGTATTTGGATGTTGATCTTGAGTCTTTTGGGTATAAAACATAATGGAATTAATTAATAAATTGTGATAAGGATGTCGATCCTTGGTATTTTGGGTTAGGGATGTTGATCCCTGAGATATGATTTTGGTTGATGATAATATAATTGTCACGTGGTAAGTAGAGGTACGACCGGATGGTTTGAGACTGTTTTGTGGTGCCATGATCTGGGTTACTTGTGATGGGCATGTAACGCCCCGAATTTTCATAATTTGATTTTTCGGAATTTTCGAAATTTTTATTCCAATTTCACCCTTAAGGTATTTTCGAGTTTTAGTCGAGGAAATAAATTACTATGCCTTGGAAATGTCAATTTTAAGTTGGTGTCGTTCATGGTTCGGGTTCCGTTGGAAACGGATTCGAGAACGGGGTGAAACGCGAAGAATTACGAGGGTACTAGTGAAACTACGTCGTTTTGGAGACTGCTTAAAAAAAAAATGGGCGCGTTGACCAGGCAAGGGTTGACCGCGCCTAAGCGGACGACGGGTCGTCCCCTAGGGCGGCCAACCCTAGCCCGATCCTTTCTTTTTCCCCTCTTCTTCTCTTTTCTTTTTCTTCTTCTACCTTCTTCTTCCAAGCCGCCGCTCCTACCCTTTCTCCTTCTTCCTTCTCTCTCTCTCTCTCTTCCCCTCATCTTCCTCTCCCTCTCCTTCGGTCATCCCTCCGTTTTGCTCCTCTCCTCCCTTCCGTCTTCACGCCGTCTCTTCCTCTTCGTTTCCCTCCTCTACGCCGCGACCGCGGCCGCCGTGGCTGCAGAGGAACCGGGAGCTAATCTGGGTCGCCGTCGCCGTTGCTTGGGTCGGGTAAGCTTCCGACCCCCTTCTCCTCTCTTCCTTTATTTCTTTCTTTTAGTGAGTTGTGGCTAATCCATTTTGGGGTTGTGTTGGGTGGCGGTCGTGTTGGGATTTTATGGTGTCGATGGACGGTTGCCGTGGGTTGGTGGCTGTCGTGGGTTGTTGTGGCTTGGTTGTTGCAGGGTGTCTCCGGGCAGGGGGACGCTGGCGCTGGTTGTGCTGTGCGTGTTGGTTGCTGCCGGTGGTGCTTCTTTGTGGTGGTTTTCGTGGTGATTGGCTCCGGGTTCAAGTCTGGTGTCGGCAGAGGGGATCTATTTTTCCGGTGAGTGTGCCTGCAGTTTTTCTTTCTTCTTCAATTCGTTCTGCTGTCGGATTTGCGAATTATGTCTGCTGCAAAATTTTATGTGATGGTTGTTTGGGATTGTGGCAGATTTGTTGAGGTCGATTTGGTGGTTTTTGGGTGTTTTCCGGCGAGTTCACCGGAATCCGGCGAAGGCTCGGGAATTTTTCGGCGAGGCTCGAGAATATTCCGGCGAAGGCTCGGGTCTTGATTTTTGGCATTCTAACGGTATACTGGATGTACAATTTGTATTCATTCATGGCATGTACTAATAATTCGGAATTGGGTTATGTACTTAATTGTGTTTAGTGGAAACCGGGAGTGTGAGTAGTATGAGGCCGGTAATTACCGACACGGGTAGAAGCTTAGGCCGGGAACCTTTGGGATCGAATTGACCTTGGACTTAAGTAACGGGCTTTGAGCCCAATCCTATGCTTGGTTAAATAAGGACTTAAGGAAGTGGGCTTTAGGCCCGGAAATTGGATTTGGGTTTAGATTGGGCTTTAGGCCGGAAACTCGTAAAGGACATAATGAGTGGGCCATAGGCCCGGGAACTACTCTTGGACTTAGTTGGGCTTAAGCCCGGTGAACCTTAGGTCCTGATACTCGGAGTTTTGGTGAGAGAACATTAAGTCGGGTTTAGACCCGGGAATTTCATAATTGGCTAACTAGGGACGGGTTTAACTCAGTTGAGCATTATAGTTACATGCATGCACGTCTTTATTGTTATTGTTTGTAATTTGTTGTGTGTGCCGGTATTCAGGCACGGGTAATACCTCGGGAGCTGGAGGATCTGTTTTGGGAAAAACTCCACAGGACAATCGTCGTTGAGGTAACTTTATACGTCTTTTTATGTCTGTATGCATGAGCTTGTTGGATTGGTTTGTTTGAGTTGCATGCTTGTTTGCTAACATGTTATGATCCGTATTGTGTGCCTAAGTGTACTGTTTGCTTGTGAGCATGATATTTGGATTATTATGGAATATAACAGGTGGAATGATTTTGGGTGTTTTGTGAGATGTATTGTGGGTCGGAGACCCGGTTATTTGTTTTAGTTGACTTATCACACAACCCTGTTAAATCACAACTAATGGCACACATAAACACATGATTTGTGAATCAAGATAATGTACAGTAGAAGTTAGGCTACTGTGTGCTGATGACCGGTTGTTTCGAGCGGGAAGTGATACCCCTCGGGTTTGCATGCGGGTTAGCATGTGGTATGCGGATTTGCATATGGGTCTGTGATGACCGGTTTCTACCTCCCTCCTTCTACCTCCCCCTTTCTACCTCCCTCTTTCTCTCTGTCTCTCTCTCTCTCTCTCTATGGATATGTTTGGGCTTCGTGCCTGTTTTTATTTGGGCTTATGCCTGGTTGTCTCATGAGACGGGACCGAGCTCGACGCACACAGTAGGGGGCCCTGAATAATAAATCATAACAAGAAAACTCAATACACAACAGATGAAGAATAATGAACTATTTGCTTGTTTGGCTTGGCATGTTAGTACTGGTTGTTGTATGTTGCTTACTAGTCTTGTTGCTCTTCTTTCCTTTCGGACTTGATCTGCACACCTACATAATTAGATATACATTGCTCACTGAGTAGGCGACTCACATAATCGCCAAAGTTGTTTTTCAGACTTTAGATAGCGTGCAGTCACTTTCCATCCTTCCAGAGTACGGACGTGGTTATCTCAGCAGGTAGTTGTGCTTGTTCTCTCGGTTGGATCCATAGAGTCGGCATGCATGTTGTTTTGTTTCTCTTATTTTTACTCCGTTTGTTTCTTCCGCTGCATTGGATTTTTATTGAGATGTCACTATTGATTTTGGATTACATTATCGGCGGATTGCCGGGATTTACTATTGATGATGTATCGGCAGGATGCCGAGTTTGATTTGAGGCTTGCTAAGCCGGTTTGACTATGTTTATTATGACATCTCTTTTATTTAAGAATTTTGGATATTGTTGATATTGGTTTTCGTGTCCCGGGTTTCAGGGGTATTTTGGTAATTTCTTTTATTTAAGTATTTTATTTGTAAAATTGGGACACGGGTGTTTCAGGGCATGTTGATGCCGGTTTGATTGGGATGTTGATCCCTGAGTTTGTTATTGGGATGTTGATCCCGGGTTCTTTTTGATCTGGCACCAGGAGCAGGTTAATAACCTGGTACGACCCTAGCTTATCCGTGACGGGGCCCGAAAAGATAAAATTGGATAACTGGATTTTATTTGAGTCTTTTGATTTGCTCTATTTTGGGCGGTTTTTACTTGTTTTGGACTTGAGTAATTTTAGTGTGCATATTGATTGTCTTTCCTTCGTCGGTGAGCACTTCGGACTCACCCCTCACCTGCGGGCTTTCATCCCGTAGGATGAGTTATTTGTAGTACAGGTTTTGTGCATTTCCAGACAGGCTGCGGCGTTATCCCTTGGACAGGGACTTGGATCCATAGTTTGCATCAGTGTCGCATACAGTGTCTTGTGAGTTATTAAGTCTTCCGCTGTGCATTATTTTGTTAATGTTGGGCCTTTGGGCCGATTATGTTGTTACTGACGTTATTATTTTTGGGTTGTTGAGCCCGAGTTACTGTTGTATACACTGTATGCTGGGCTTGGTTTGGTTTGGTTGTCACAGTTCCGGCACGTGTTTACTGTGTACGGTAAATACGGGTCGGGGCGTTTCACAAACTGCATTGACAACATAGTAATCATAAGCACAATCAAATGTAGTAGATACAGAACACAATACACTAACATCACGTAGTCAAAATGTCACACCACAGTGGCAAAAGAACAATTACAAGTATAGTCAGAATCAACAACCAACCAGAGGAAAAAAAGTTACTCAAAGTCATGTCATCGTCAATAACATCGTTAACAATCGATGTGACCCGACAATTTCATTCCTCATCAGAATGTATCTACCGTCCTCTCACTACTAGACATCCTACTTTGGGTCTGAGAAGTTTGGTTATTTAATTTATTAAGGCCCTGCCACAAGTTAGATGTTGGTCGTGCCGCAGTAGCCAAGCTAGCTAACCCGTGGATCCCGCACTGGTACCTCCACGTAAAATCATCACAGGACCGTTACGGGTCCAAATCAAATCACAGGCCGTTACGGGCCAAATCAAAATCACAGAACCATTACGGGTCCAGACTACCGCCTCTGGCCGTACCACCATCCAACCCTGACAATTAGTAATTTTACTAATTTATTTTTCTCTCTGACTTTTCACAATCCGGTCAACATCACATGATCAGCTTTGGTCGTACCAGGTTATCAACTCATTTCGGGTGCCAAATCAAACAGAACCCGGGATCGACATCCCAAAACCAAATCACAGGGATAAACATCCCAATATCAAATCAAAGATCAACATCCTTATCACAAGTAACCTGACAAAGGCCACCTCAAAATAGTCTCTAGCCATCCGGTCGTACCTCTACTTACCACGTGATGCTTAAGTACTGATATCATTCTATTCTAGTATACCACCATAATCACAGTTCCCGAGCAGGCAACCGGCCTCACAGCTCATTTGGGAAACATATCTCAACACAACTAGAATCACAAACATAAAGCTTAGACCACAGCTATCAGACTCACAACCTCTGATAACAGTCTAATATCAACAACAATTCACGTTCCAAAAAAATTCACCGAAATCAGTCACAAGATTCTTCATCAACAATTATCACAAAATTCATACGAAATCATTGAGTTCACTCACATGATCCAAACCATCAGTAATAAACACAGGAGTCATAACCACTCAGCAGCTCAACCAAGGAATTTATGCATCAGAACAACCATAATAGGATTCACAACAGAGATCACAACAGAATTCAATAAACCAGAATCAAGTAATCATCACAACAGGAATCTCAACAGAGTCCAGCAAATCATACCAAGGCAAGTAATGAAACGCCCCGTCCCGTATTTACCGTACATAATAAACACGTGCCGGAACTGTAACGACCTGACCAAACAAGCCCAGCATACAGTGTATACAATAGAAACTCTGGCTTAGCAGCCCAAAATATAAACATATGAAATCTGGCCCTTCGGCCCAACATCAAAACGCATCACCCCGATCTCGGGAACATCAATAATAACACAACCGGCCCAATGGCCCAACAATAGCAATAAACAGCACAGCGGAAGACTTAATAACTCACAAAGACACTGTATGCGACACATGATACAACTTATGGATCCGAGTCCTGTCCAAGGGATAACGCTGTAGCCTGTCTGGAATGCAACATACCTGAACCACAAATAACTCAACCTATGGAATGAAAGCCCGCAGGTGAGGGGTGAGTCTGAAGTGCCCACCAAACATGGATAGACAATCAATATGCATCACTATAAGTTACTCAAGGTCGTAAACAGGCATAACAGCCAAAAACGGCTTCCAGATATCGTATCCCTCCACGATGTCCGAACAGGTGTAAGCTTGTCGCACATGCACTCTACTCGAGGTATGGTCCCATCAGTCTAGCCACAACGATCACGGATGCATGTGGTACAAGATGTAGAAAATATAGGAAAAACCATAAAAGAAACGCCAAAGTAGAAAGGGCGAAAGAAAATTGTGATATGGAAAGGGGCTGAAAAACACTTGCGTTGGTAGCCCCAAAACACACAAAGTGATGAAGTAATAAATGAGGCAACAACAAAATTTTCAAAAAGCGACACCTTGAAGAATGAAAACGGTTGGAGTTTTGTAGGAAGAAATCTGTTTTTCCAATCTCTGAAAAATCCTTTAGACTTTCCTGGGGATAGGTGGGGTCTAAACTTTAAAAAACAAAACGGTAACCATACTCCCCCTAAGAGTATAAAAGACAGTGCGGTGAGAGGCAAATCATCAAAAGCATTTGAAAGCAAGTTTTGTAAAACACGTTTAGAAAAACTAAACACAAAACACATTCAGAGAAAACACATAACTTGCCCAGACAGAATCCCTGCTCCATCATCCGTCTTCTTCGTCGAAGGTGCCTCCCTAGGCAGAAGAAACCGGCTGGCCTACAGCATGATCAACGAACGTCCAGAGGAACTACCGAACGAGCTCGGCAGGATGCCTCGTCTGGTCTTTGTCAATGAACTCTACTCGTCGAGGTTCTTCGTCACTCCCATGGAAGAGACGTTCTTCCTAGAGGACCAAGGCACCCTGAGGACCTCCTTCTACGGCTCGGCCAATTCCGTCATGTTTTTCATTTCTGAAAGACTTCAGGAATTAAACCTAGAGCCCACTTGCCATTTCCTGGACCAAGGCACCTACTACCAGCTCTCAATGACTGCCCAGAGCATGCCCAGAGTGACTCGATTACCCCCAACTTGGCCAAAGGCCCGACTGTTAGTGTGGAACTGCAGAGGAATCGGTAGGCGTTCCCAGGAGTTCTCGCGTATCCTGAGGGACCTGAAGAACCAGTACAAGCCCAACATGGTTCTTCTCATGGAGACCTTGTGGCAGCCTGAAGACGATCACGGTGTCATCCCACTCTGGTTCCCTCCAGCAAACCGGTTCGAGCTTCCTGGCCAGAACAACGCGGGCGACATGTAGTTCTCGTGGAACGACAGCATCAGGGTGAATATTAACAATGACCCCAATAGCTTCAGGGTCAATGTTGTACCAAGAAGATGAATGTTTTTTTTATAATAATATAATGTAATAATAATATTAGCAATATTAATAATATTTATATTTCTGCATATTTATAGCATCATTTACCTCTTATGTGTATGTTCTATGGCAAGCTGGCGTCCCTTGACTGAATCCATAATGCACTAACTAAATGATATAAAATAATAAACAAAAGGAGCAAACTATGCAAACAGGAACAACAAACACACAAGGACTACCCAACAAGACCTAACGCCCGCTCTGCTACCAAAAATGAAACGCCCCGTCCCGTATTTACCGTACATAGTAAACACGTGCTGGAACTGTAACGACCTAACCAAACAAGCCCAGCATATAGTGTATATAATAGAAACTCCGGCTTAACAGCCCAAAATATAAACATCTGAAATCCGGCCCTTCGGCCCAACATCAAAACACTTCACCCGATCTCGGGAACATCAATAATAACACAACTGGCCCAATGGCCCAACAATAGCAATAAACAGCACAGCGGAAGACTTAATAACTCACAAAGACACTGTATGCGACACATGATACAACTTATGGATCCGAGTCCTGTCCAAGGGATAACGCTGCAGCCTGTCAGGAATGCAACATACCTGAACCATAAATAACTCAACCTACGGGATGAAAGCCCGCAGGTGAGGGGTGAGTCCGAAGTGCCCACCAACCATGGATAGACAATCAAAATGCATCACTAGAAGTTACTCAAGGTCGAAAACAGACATAACAGTCAAAATATACCAAACCAAAAGACTCGACCCAAAACTGGTCCAAGACCAAAAAGACTCAAATAAAAATCCAATTTCCAATTTTATCTTTCCGGGCCCCTTCACGGATAAGCTAGGGGTCAGACCTGGTTCTCAACATATCTCGGGTGCCAGATCAAATCCAAGAGGACATCCCAAAATAGTAACCCAGGGACAGACATCCCAAATATAATCACGGGATAGACATCCCAAGCATAGACATGCTTATTACAAGTAACCCAGATCATGGCCACCACAAAACAATCTTAAACCATCGAGTCGTACCACTACTTACCACGTGACAATTATATCATTATTATCCAAATCCAAATCTCAGGGATCAACATCCCTAGCCAAAATATCGGGATAGACATCCCAATTCAAAACCAAGGATCGACATCCTTATCGTATTTGTTATTTAATCCATTATACTCTATAACAAAAAGACACAGGGATAAACATCCCAAAACCAATCAAGATACTGTGATAAACATCCCGAAACAAACCACAGCAAATGCAACAATCAACAGTGCAACAATCATCAAACACAACAACCGAGTAATATAGGCACATATTAAAGGAAATCCATCCTCACCTTAGCCGATTACTCAACTCTGAAGACAATGACCGGTCCAAAGCCGGCTCCTCGGGGAACTGCCCGATATCAAAACCTATACAACAAAACAATATATACTCACATAAGATGCACATAAGAGTATGCCATGATGCCAATACTGCGAAATAAACCCATCCCGGTTCATATCCTTTATTATCATCTTTTACCGAAAATATTGTACCGTGCGATAATTTCGGTACCATACTTTAATTAAAACTCTCCTTTAATTTATTTTTATAGAGTAATTATACTTTGTCTTCCAAAATAATAACAATATAATTTTCCTAGAAATTATATCATATATATGTATTTTTCCCAAAATTATTTCAATAGAATATATTACTTGCCAAAATATAATTACCAAATATTATTATCTTTAGAAAACCATATTCCCAGAAAAATTAATCATATAAAATTATTTTCTGAAAATAAATACAAATTAATGAATATACATATATATATTTTCCAAAGGTAAAGTACTTTTCCGAACAATTTTTTTTATCAATATAATTATAAATTTTCAGAAATATTAATTATGTATACTATACACATTTTCCAAAGGTAGTTTCATAATTTTCTAGAAAAATAATAACATATATATAATTTTCCAGAATATATATATCATGCTGAAAATATAATAACAATTTTCAAAGCAAAAATATAATTATATTTATTTTTAAAGAATCAAAGTATATATATACATTTGTGTATATATTTTTTTTTTAAACACCAAAATCCATACTAGCAGATTTTCCCAAAAATAATTACCATATTTAATTTTTTTTTCAGAATATATACTTGATTTTATTTAATTATCTCTCTTTTTTATTATTTTTTTATTATGGACTGGGCCAAACAGTGTCAGCCCAAGTCTATTGCCACAGCCCATCAATAACCCAAGCTAACCCATACCAGCCCATGAACCCAACAGCCCATACCCCAACCCAAACTATAAACCAAGCCCAAGCTAAAAACTTCACAGCCCATACTTAACACCCGAGCCCAAAATCAATCCAACCCAAACCCAGGTCAACCCTAGTGAATTCAGGCCAAACCCGTCACAAACGGGTCGCCCGCGTGTTGCCATCAACCTGCCACTGCTCACCTTGGATGAGCTCAACGGCGGCGCGAAGGAAAGGGCAGCAGGACGGCGAGATGACGAAAGCAGAGGCGACGCGGGAACGAAGGCGTCGGGCTTCTGGGGCGGCGGTCGTCAGTGACAGCTGCGGTGGTGGTTCGTGCAGGAGGTCGGGTCGTCGGCTGGCAGCTGCAGGACTCGGGGCGGCGTCGGTTGCTTGGAGCTGCAGGCGGCGGTGCGACGGTGGAGGAGTGCAGGCGGGGCGACAGTCGCGGCTGCAGGTGGTGCTTGGGGCAGCGGCTGCGTCGGTTGCAGCGACGAGGAGACCGGGAAGGTGCGGCCGGCGAGAGGAGAAGGAAGGGGATGGCGGCGCACGAGGGTGTGAGGAGGTGATGGCGGCCGGCGGTGGCTTGGTTGGTGGTGGTTGGTGGTAGCTCGGGTGGTGGTCAGCAGAGGTGATGTGGGTGTGTGGTTTCGGGTTGCAAGTCTGGCGCGGGGAGGGAAAAGAAAAGAAAAGGCTGTGTGGGTTTTTTTTTTACTGGTTGTACTAGATTTTGCAGGTAAGGCACTGGGTATGCATTTGTTTTGTAGGAAGGAGAAAGGAACTGGGTATGAAGGACTGGTTTCAAGGGTTGCAGGTGTTAGCAGGGAAGATGGCAGGGTTTCTTTTTTTTTTTTG
The DNA here is from genome assembly GCA_028386065.3 of Turnera subulata. Lineage (NCBI taxonomy): Eukaryota > Viridiplantae > Streptophyta > Magnoliopsida > Malpighiales > Passifloraceae > Turnera > Turnera subulata. The sequence goes on from JAKUCV010002338.1 coordinate 14,876, forward strand.
GCAGAAAAGGGCAGAAGGCAACAAATGAGGAACACGGGTTTCACAGGTGAGCAGGTCACATGTGACACAGGGAAGAGGCGGCGTCCAACTCAATAATGTAGGTAAGTCGTGTACCGTCCGGACCAGAAAATAACTGATGTACCCACTTAATTATTTTCCGGTGTGATTTTTCTGAGGATTCCGGGACCCGAAAAATACCAACTTAGGTCCGAAAAATCTCGAGTGCGGGAAAACCCACGGTTTCGAAAAACGACGCTCGATTTACCTTGAATTAATTACCCAAGATTAATTCTGCCGGTAAATCACTGTAAAAAGACTTTTATAGTCCCGGTAAAAATCCAAATTTTTACCCGGGCTGTTACAGGTAGTCGCAATACGATCACAATATCAAATTATTCAACAACAGCTTGAGCATCACAGGCGGCATATCGCAGTTTATAAGTTTATATCCTCACCGGGTATGTCTCTGAACCAGCAAATAATCCATATAGCTTTATCTGACCCTATTCCATATCAACACATATAATCACATACAATGCACATCGAAAAATGCAATGCATGAGGTTAATTATTATTTTTATTCCATTTGTCTACAGTTGTCATAGTTACTGTCATTCCAAGAGCATTTCCATTATTCGTTTCCTTTACGGCTGTGAAATAATTGTGGTCCATAAAATACTCGTAGTCTATGATATGGGATAATAATTATTCCCCATAATTAATAATAAATACATAGATAATATATCAAAAAATAAAATCGTTTATTGGAAAATATCTTCAACGATATGAATCAACATAGCCTATGTATAGCTTAAAATAATTTTGTAATATTTATATATATCTACGTATATATAATCATAAGTACGTGTATACTTAAAACTATAATTGTTAAGTAAAAATAGAGTCTAACAATATTTAAGCCGGTGAAACAGCTGTAATATGTTATACGATGTATATGTATATACTTGTCTAGGCCTTTTATAATATAAATCCAATTAAAACATAATTAAGGAAATTCGGAAATTAAACTCGGTAGGCCTTCACGAACGTTTAGCCCATTGGAGGATAATCTAATATTATCATAATTTCGAAAATTAAATAAGAGACATAATTAAAATAAATAAACGACATGGGCCTTTTATTAATTACCCCAATTAAAATTAGATAACCGAAAGTTAAATACAATGGGCCTTATACAAGCCCAGACAGAACGTAAATAAAATTAAACCCGGAAATTAAATGCAATGGGCCCTTTAGCAGCCCAATTAAAATTAAATAAGGACAGGAAATAAATGAAAACATAAATAAATAATAAAAGCATATTAAAATAAATAAGACATAAAATAAAAACTATAGGTTAATTAAATTAGGTTAATCAAATTAAGTTAATCAATTTTAATTAGTGTCATTTTAACGTCCGGGTCCATTTATATCGTTCGGGTTCGTTTTATGATGCAAAAGGTCCAAAGCTCAGGTTTTACCCAAAGATCCGTTTCCGGGCTCGCCGGAAAATACCCGAGACTGCCGGAACCTCGCCAGATTCCGGCCAAACACTATTCACTGTAGTCCACAGCACACTCCATGCCCCTTATTACTGTTCGTCGCCCATAAAGACACCCAAACCACACCACTAGGACAACAATCCGGCCATCAACGAACACACCATCCCCACGGCCATACACCGGTGACCCGTATTCCACCACACAACAGCATCAACGAAACCCAGCATCACCACCCATGTCCACAGCAGCAGCATCAAGGCCATAACCACACACACCCACCTCGACAACGCCCATACACAACCCACACATTCAAAGATAACCCGATTCAATCGTCACAGAGCCACACCCAGAAGCACAAGACAACCAAGACCCGATTAGCAACTGGTAGGGGTCGGATTAAGAAAAGAAAAGAAAGAGAGGAAGAGGAAGAACGATCGGTGTCGCGTCTTACCCACACATCCACGAGATCGGCGACGACAGGTGACGGATCTGTGGCGAGGAAGAGACGCAGGAACAAGAAAAAGGGAGAGAGGGAAGACGACGGCGCTCTGTAGCGGCGGCGGAGGAAGAAGGGGAAGAGGAAGGAGGTAGAGACGATTGCGGCACACAAGGAACCCAATCCTCGAGTTCTTCGTCCCTGTACCCGTAGCCCTCAAGCCTTCTCCTTTCTCTGGCAGCGGTGGCAGGGGCGGCTTCGAACAGCAGCACGGCGGCGCGACGGGTGGGTTGAGACGGGGACGGTGAGAGGGGCAGAGGTAAGAGGAGAAAGAGATGGGTGCAGAGAAAATGGGAAAGAGAAGGAGAAGATAAAGAAGAGAAAAGGGAAAGAAAACAAGAAGAGAATAGGGAAGAAAGGATAGGAGGGGCCGGCGTGTGGAAAATCAGGGGAGAAAGAAAGAAAGAAAAAGAAAAGTGGGGTAGGGCGGCAGAAGAAGGAAAGAAAAAGAAAGAAAAGAAAGGAGAAAAGAAAAGAAGAGGGGCCACGTGGCAAGCCACGATTGGCCGGTCCAGATTTTTGTGTCGGAATAACGTGATCGCAGGGGTACTTTCGTCTTTCCGTCCCGAGTCCGAAAATACAACTTGGGCTCGGAAAATCCAATTAATACCCCTGAGCGTCGTCCAAGTCTCGGAATTGAAAACTGAGGCTCGGTTGACTCTCCCCATGACCTCGTGTTTTAAGTCTTTGTTTCAAACCAAATTATAATTTTAGAAATCTCATTAATAGCAATTAGATTCTTTTATGACATTCAAAATAATTCCTAAAACACGTTTAGGCATCAAGAATACGTTTCCTTTTAGATTTTGATTTGTAAATTATTGGAATATGAGCAAATAAGTATTTTGGCAAAACGTTAGTAGTAATAGTGATAATGATAATATTAATAATAATAACAACAACAACAATAACAATATTTATAATAATAATAATCAAAATTTTCGTAAGGAAAACGATATGGAAATTTACTCGAAAAGATTGAATTCTCGATTAACTGCGATAAAATTTTATTTACCACCGTAAAAGTCAAAATAAAACAATAAAATTAATAGAAATTTTACCCGGGTCGGCTAACGTGTTTTAGAAAAGGGGTCCTCATTATAACTTGTAGGATTTGAGGTGGTGTGCAACGCCTACCTTAGAATTTCTCCAGGCGAGAATAACGGTGTGACCTAAAAAATGAAACCCACATAATGATGTGTCACAATAAGAAGTCGACACATGACATTTACCATTCTTCAATCATCACGTGAATATCCTACTCGATGTTGGTTGGATATTGGATGGAGACTGCCAAACTCTGGTTATGTTAAACTGAATATTGATGAATCAAGTGAAGGCAATCTAGGTGTGGTGATGACTGAGGGAGTGTGTCGGGATTCTGACCGCTTTTGGAGCTTCGGTTTTTTCGGTTTCTCTGGGTATTTCTACTTACGAGGCTTTGGTGTGGGCTGTATTATTTTGATCTGAAGTAGGCATGGTTTAAAGGCTTGCGATGCCTAGTTCAGGAAGTTGACTCTCTTGCTCTTGTCCAGCAATTGCAATCACGTAGTTCTGCTTTGTTCGAGCCTTTGTTTCGTCAAATCTACAGTCTTTTAGATCAGGAGTGACAAGTCGTAATCAAGCACACTTACCGTGTAGGGAATAGGCTAGCGGATATGCTTGCCAATGCTGATTCTGGCCAGTTTTTGAAGTTACAACTTTTAGATTATGTTCTTTCTTTTTGTACCGCTGTTTTTGTAGATGACCTGAGGGGTATTTCATGGCTCCGTTTATGCGTTAGCAGGTTATTAAATAATATGGGCTACGCCCTTTATTCACCAAAAACGATACTAAGTTTAATTAACAAGTGATGGTTTAAGTAGCACTGCATAAGAACCAAATTTAAATGACGGCCAAGTCCAAGATTACCGTTAGTCCAAAACCTTGTAAGCATGAACGGTTTGCAACATTTAATTGATACTTATCAATGTCTACAATTAGCCTAAGCGATGTTTTAAAACTCGGACTGACTTGGCAGGTCGAACCTGAATGACTGTGACCCAACAAGTCTTTTTTAATCAATATTCTCCTTTGTAAATTTCAGATTAAACCGAGGTTCAGCCACACTTAACTGAAAATCTGTAACCCGATAGCTCAACCGGGTCAATGGACGGTCTGGGTTTAACAACCACGGGCCTGAGTAAGGCAAGCCAGTGTAACAAGCAAATTAATTAATTTTCCATGCTCGCTGCCGCACTCGACTTCTTTTCCACTCAAAATGTTTGCGCAAGAAATCACTGCAACTCTGCTTTCATCTCGTTCCTCCTCATCAGGTCAAAACTAGAATTGACCCCCTCAATTCTAGTTTATTTTTGACTCACCCCCAGAACTTTTTTTTTTCGTCAAATGACCACCTGAACTCCCAATCTCATGCAATTAACCACTTCCGTCCAAGGGTAGATGGATTCCGTTACTTGCACTAACGGAATAATGGGATGGATGACACGTGGCAGCATCATAACTGTTCAATAATTTTTTATTATTTTTTAATAAATACGAAATAAAAATATTTATATCAAAGAAAATAATTGTTTAATATTTTTTTATTTTTCTTTTTCCAACAAAAATATAAAATAGAAAGGGAATAATAAAAAAATTATACCAATTGATTGGTAATTATTATTCCCTAAAAATATGGAAAGCTCCCATTAATTGGTATTAAAATAACAAAAAACCTAAAATTTAGGAAAATAATAATTTTTATCCGATTAATTGGTATAAAAATAAAAAAAATACCTAAATTTTAGGAAATTAATAATTATTATTCCCTAAAAATATAAAAAGCTCCCATTAATTGGTATAAAAATAGAAAAATACCTAAATTTTAGGAACGTAATAATTATTATTCACTAAAAATATGAAAAGCTCTCATTAATTGGTATAAAAATAAAAAAATCTAAATTTTAGGAAATTAATCATTATTATTCCCTAAAAATATAAAAAAAATCTATTAATTTTTATAAAAATAAAAGAATACCTAAATTTTAAGAAATTAATAATTACTATTCCCTAAAAATATGAAAATATCTCATTAATTTCTATATTTTATTTTTATACCAATTAATGGGAGCTTTCCATATTTTTAGGAAATAATAATTATCAATTAATTGGTATTTTTTTTTATTATTTCCTTTTTATTTTATTTTTTAAAAAAAATAAAAAAAATTATTAAATAGTTATTTTCTTTGATATAAATATTTTTATTTTGTATTTTTTTGTTAAAAAAGAATAAAAAATTATTGAACGATTATGGTGCTGCCACGTGTCATGTGCAAGGAATATTCCGTTAGTGCAAGTAACGGAATCCATGTACCCATGGACGGAAGTGGTTATTTGCATCAAATTGGGAGTTCAGGTGGCCATTTGACGAAAAAAAAAGTTCAGTGGGTGAGTCAAAAATAAACCAGAATTCAGGGGGTCAAAATGTAATTAACCCCTCGCTGCCGCACTCGACTTCTTTTCCACTCAAAATGTTGGCGCAAGAAATCACTGCAACTCTGCTTTCATCTCGTTCCTCCTCATCAGGTCAAAACTAGAATTGTGCAGCTCATGTCAGTCATGACAAAATTAACAGATGGCACACATCACTTCACTTTGTAAATCTTCAATGCCTATTACATCTACCCCAACCGGAAACAGCTCTTCCTCATACATAGATGAACAACCTTTTGACTAAAATGACGACAAACAGATAAACATCCCTCTTGCACATAATTAATTGGTCCTACATATGTCCCAACTCACCAAATACTATCCAAATATCCATGCATGTGATGCAGACACCTCTTCTATGTCATATACTCACGCAACAATGTGTACCAATTTCCCGTTCGCTGTCATGCATCGGCAACTTAATAAGGGATGATGGACACCATCCCCTTTTCTTCTCATCAAATTAACTCGTCTCAAATTAACACCTAGTTCATCATTCCCGCTGCTATCTGACGTGCACAATATTATATTAATATATAATCGAATTCTGGTGGTAGCAAATTTGAGATTGACGGTATTTTACATATGACAAATGAAAATTCAATTCTAGAAAGTACTCGAAACCAAACCAAACTATATATGTCACATTCTAGAACGAAAACAGTGATCTGAAACAAATGACTATATATATGTGCAGATGATGTCTTACTAGGAAATAACATTGTGACAAAGAAATAGCACAAATGTACATGTAATCACAAAATTCGCCCATGGTTAATTTGCTAACTAGTCCAAATCGGCATAATTTACTTCTCATGCAAAAGCATATGCTAGTAGGTATCCTAACCAAGAAACATCTTGGATAATCGAAGGCAAGTGTCAATTAGCTATACAATTTGCAAGGAGACGCCCGTCATGTCAATGGATAAACCCAAAGCAGCTAAGTGTAAAGCATACAAATTAACTGGCTCACTTGTGGATGTGACTAATGATGTTAATCAATACATGTCTACCAAATGGCGCCGCACAAAGCTGGACTGAAACGACCCAATTTAGGAAGATACAGAAGCATCCCTCTCAAATCGTGCAATAATAGTAAATAAACGCTCATGACACTTAATTTTCTCCCAAAGTACTAATTAATCCGTGATCATTCCATAAAGAAAGTGCATCAGAAGCAGCAGTAGGGCCATATGATATATAGTAGAGTACTATCTTTCGCATGCTTACCAGAAACTCATGAACAAAATGGTGTTCCTCTGCCTTGCCATAAAATTTCCACGATCACCAACTCCGATTGTTGACTAATACTTCTTTCCTACATCATCAAAAATACAAAATTTCTTCCGACAACAGGCCGAGGATTAGAGAAAGCAAAAGAGTGTTCTAGCTATCCGAACATGGTACCAAGACAATAAGGAGAAAAACTAATGATCAGAGGAAGGAAGCTAGCTAGCTAGTTTTAAACAAGAACTGAACTAAGAAACAAAAAGTCCTAAATTAACTTCTTTTTCGATGCCCTCACAAGAAAGCACTTCTGCACATATCAACTTAGCTAATTCAAACATATAATTCCTCACTGATAAGAGGGAGGTGGACGGGGAGGAGGACCCCAGAAGACGTCATGTGGCATTTGACCATTTGGTAGCAAATTAGGAGGCAAATTGTACACAGGGATCGATCCATGCTCACCCATACCCTGAGAAGATGATGGATGCCCAGCACTATTACCGCCACCGCCGCCCGCAGTGGCACTGCTGTTGGTAGTTCCCGAGTTTACTTGCTGCTGCTGCTGTTGCTGTTGCTGCTGCTGCTGCAATTGCATCCCTTCCTGCTGTTCTTGTTCCTCGAGAGGCAACCTTTCATAAGTTGCATTACTAAATGTTGCTGCTATCACCATCACCGGCCCCGCCGCCACCAGCTCCCCGACCACTGTTCCACCCACCACCTGCCCTTGTCCACCCGCCAAATAAACAGTCAGCGCTGTCGCTCCCGGTGGTGATGGGGCTGGCAAGAAAGACCCTGAGAGCGACAAAATCTCAAATCTTCCGTGAAGGGTGATCACGCCACCAGGTGCCGCCGGTTGCCTGAGAGTAACATTGGTCACTATGCCACTCCCGCTCAGGATAGAAACCCCACGGTGGCGACGCTGAGCGAAATTGGCTATGCTCTCAGCGACGTCGCTGCCCGAGCTGATCTCGAGAACATGGCTGCGAAGAGCATTAGGGCTCTCTTTAGTGATGACTATAGGGGGTTTGGGTTTGTTCTTGGAACCTGGAGGACGGCCCCTCGGCCTCCGAGACGTGCTGCCGCTGCCCGGTTCGATGGTCTCGTGAGTCGTGGTGTGGTCTTCCGATTCTTGGTGGTTGGTGTTGCCCGCCGTGTTGTCTCTGCTGTCTTCCTGCTCCTCTTGGTTGGTGTTGGTGGTGGTGGTTGTGGTCGTCGTCTTAGGGCTATTGGAGGAGTTGTTGGCGTCGATGAAATCTTGTTCTCTTCTCGGCGGCCCAAGCCGGTTATCCTCTTCAGGGCTTCTCAGGTGAATAGATTGAGAAGAGGTTATTGGTTCAACACCTCTCATGGCTACATTTCCAGCCCACCAGCGATTAGCCATGTAATTGGACTCTTAAAACTAGAAAAATATATCCTCCCTAGAACTTTTGAAATGAAGGTGGATAACTCCAAGGATTTCCTCCAGAAAAGGAAAAGGTGTTTTCTTGGTATTCCAAGCCCTTAATTATTCTTGTCCCACTCTATCTATGTGTTGCTGGATTCTTACATCAACAACAACACCAAACAACAGTGAGAGAGTTAAGAAGAGTCTAGATTGACTGCCCTCTCTTTGTTTGTTTGCTAATGCTTAGGGTAAGAAGAGATCACCAATGTAGAAAACCCAACCTTATCCCCTATACCTCATCCAAGAAATCAAACCCAACCCAACCCAGCTAGCTAACACATGCTGCATGAATCTGACACTAGACATATGGGTTCCCCTTGTTTTGCATGAAAATCAAAACCCTAGCCATTAGCCTCCAGAAAAACCCAGAAATCAGATCCAACAAAAAAAAAAAAGAAAAAGAAAACAAATTTAAGCCCACCTCTCCAAACCCACCACACTTGACAGAGATCTAACCTCAATCACCACCAAACCAAACCAAACCAAACCCAGAGAAAAACTTCCCCCCCTCTCCCATTGGTAAAAAGAAAAAAGAGTTCTTTTCAGGTAAGACAACAACGGAAACTCACCTGCTACGTGAATACGTGGGTGGGATATAGTGCAAAGCTTTTGGGGTCAAAGAAAGGAACTTTGTACTTAACTTGTCTAGGCAGCTGGAAGCACAGGGAGTTCAGTTTCAGTACGGCAAGGGAAGAGTATTCAGGTTAGGGGGTCCTCAAGATTTTAGTAGGTAAGTAATAGTAGTAGTAGCTGCCTTGCCTTTACCAGTGGGTAGAGTGTACTGTGATGTGGGTGTGGGGTGGGGGTGTACGTTAAAACCCACCGAGGCGTACGATAAGGATTCGTGAATGCGCGGTATCAATATAAGCTAGGTAGGGTGGTTTTGCAGAGTCTGGTTTTGGGCTGTCTCCCTGGTATGGCGGTTTTTGTGCACTACAAGTTTCTAAGCTTTGCCTTGTTGAACGAGCCATCATAGCCTATACACCCACTAACTAGAAACCATCAAAACTTTGACCAATCAGCCCCATCACACTACTCAATAATTATCCCATCCTTCTCTCTTCAATTTCAATTTCTTGCATGTATGTCCATATCCCTGTGATATTGCTTTTATGATTTTGCTTCGAGTAATGTTTCACCAACTAATCAATATTTCACTTCACCCACAAAAATGAAATGTAAAATAATTTTGTGGTATTAGGTTTAGACTACACAAGAATTCAAAAAAATTTTGAGATTATGACTTAGTTTTAGCCTTATGATAGATATATTAATTTCATGCTTATTTGTTTGTCATAATGAATTATCTTGTCTTGTGCATTATTTAATATCACAGAATTCTAACTTTGAAAAATCACAAATAAAAAATTTAAAAAATTACAAATGTATGATTCACTTCTAAAAAAGAGATTATTGGATTGGATTGGACAATCAGTACAAAATAAAAAAATAATTACAAATTCGGGATATTTAAAATTATCCAAAGTTGAATCTCGGTAATTTAGAATTTAGAATGATGAATTTTGGACTTGGGTATGAATAACGATTTTAAAAAATTTAAAGATTCTAAATTGTATGCTGACAATTTGACATTAAAGGCATAAACGATTTTAGCTGGTGAGACCCCAAATAGCTGCAAATGTGCAGAAAATTGTTTAATTGGTCCATCGAGGGCATGAACTAGAGAGTACCTGACGATTATTTGCTTAACGTCCATTACCATAGCATAAAGGGGATGAACAACTGAAACATCCCGCAGAGATTAAGTGCAGAGCATGGCCTGAAATCACTCTCCAAAATAATGTCAAAAGTCACATGACTCACTCCCAAGCCAATAACAGGCCTTGCCTAGCAAATTGTAAGCAATGATAATAATGATTGTATGCCCAACATAAGCTGAAAACCCACAAATTTATATATCCACCTAAATGATACTCCCAAATTACAGTTGGATCAACATTGATTTTAATTCATCGGGGGCGAGGGTGAGCCCCAGAAAAACCCAGAGACTGAACGGAGGAAGAAGAAACGTTTCCTAATTGATATGCTTCCGACATGAAAATTCTGACATATTTATCTCGCTAACTAGGGTACAATATTGTGCGCCCATGATCAGCGAATGAGTTTGAAACTTAATTTCCCAATTTTTTTTATTAAATTGCATTTTAATATATTTATTGAGCTTAATTAAAAAAATATTCTTTTAACCATTGGTCAACACAAGATCTCCTCGTGATGTGAAGGTCTAAAAATTTTACTCCTTCTGATTTTCAATCAATTTAATTTTAACCCTTTAATCCATCTTAGATATTTTTCGGTCAAGAATAAAATATTTTACTAGCACGAAGAAACATAATATATGACCATTAATAACATCATAATCAATTAAAAATTTCCTTTTTCTTTTTTTGGGTGTAAATTTCTTTAATTAATTATATTGTTCTTAATTAGTGGAACGTTAGAATTTAATATCTCATAGACAACAAGCAGACTAGAATTTACAGTTTTTAACACCTATTATTGGATGACTGCCAGTAGCCAAGTACTTGCAAAGTGTCAACTATGCTTGTCCTTTATATTTAATTTACCTTCCACTTTTTAATCTTTCCCTCTTCGAACTTCCTTTCAATCATTGCTCAACAAAAAAAAAAAGACCCACGGTGAAAAATCCGTCAAATTGAAAATTGGGAAAAGTTTATACAGTTTAAATTTTCCACGAGTTTTATTTGACAAGAATTTTCCACGAGATTTACGTATATAAATTATCCTGTTGGTATAGGTATTATGATGGCCGTGCCAGTCTATTTTTTCATCTCGTTTCCGAGACTTGTGCCTCAGAATTGGAAGTATTCTCCTGTTGCAGCTTGCAGTATCCTGCTAGGGCGGCTGTTACTATCTACCTTGTTACTTTTTTTGTCGCATCTACCTTGTTACTTTAAGTGACAATTAAAATCTCCTTTTGATTGTTTTTTTTTTTTGAACTTGCTCCTTTTGATTGTTTCTTTGTCCATTTAATTGCCTTCTGACAAAAGGCCATCTGATAAACAGCAACAATTACTACCATAAAGAATGCAGAACTTTTGGAACGTCGAGACACCCTTCACTGTTGACCAACACGGACAGAAATACTCACTCAAAAAAAAAAAAAAAGAAACCCTTACGAATTGAACAGTAGTCTAAATAGTTAAGCTAACCAGATTCCACATGGTGTATCTATATTCTTTGCCCGTCAATGTCATAAAAATAGTGTAAATAGTGGAGATATATATATCCCCAGCAAAGGTGCGTGAATAGAGTCTTTCAGTCCAACAAACTGAACAAGTGGTTGATGGGGTGAAATGGCGAACACTTTAGAATCGAAATAGAATCGGAATTTCAAGTTATTTTATTGTTTGATAAACTATGACGAGACATAATTAATATAGTAAAATTATTTATAATGAAACAAAATATATTAGTAAGATTTCCATTTCTATTCCTATTTTTCTTCCTTAGGTTATGTGGAAGAAGAGTGTCAGACGATGAAAGCTGGCGCGCCTGGCGGCCAGGTGGTCTCCATGGAAACCAAGACGTTGTAGTCTAAGTCTAGAGACTTTTCTTAAGAGCTGGGTTTTCTCTTTCTCTTATTCATCGGTAGTGGCATGGCATACATGGGGGGGGGGGAGGGTAAAGTACAGGTTTTGTTTGTTTGTGTGTACAAGTATTTTGTGCTGGGGCGAGTCAGTGTGGGAGCACGTCACAATGTACAAGTCCCGACAAGGTATCGAATGTCAAGATGTGGAACATGACAGGCCCGAAAAGCAGAGCCCACACCACACCCCCCCACCCCTTGCTTCTCCCTCCCTTTTCTTTTCCCTATTCCTTCTTCATTTGCAACTCCTGCTTCGCTGCTGTCCTATTTTCGGTGCACATGTGTCTGTTTTTGTTGTACTACTACTTCTACTACTTACTACCTTTTTCTTACTAACATACTTTAATATGCTTCGGTCCTGCTGCCAATTCTATACTCCCCAACTCCAACCCCATTAGATTCTGCCATTGTCGGCTTCCGCAAAAGTTTAGATGTTTTTATTTTTCAGCAAACTTACTGCAAAAGGAAATCCAACCAAGTAAGAAAGCTGCGGGGGGTCTCGATTCTATGTATGCACTCTAAACACAAACACCTTTATCACCTCCTATACTCTCCAATCAATTCAAGGAATACTAGAGTTGAATTAATTATGTCACGCCAAACATATTAAGAACTACATATATATACATGTGCGACTCATAAATATTTACAAATAACTGTAAGTTTGTTCGGTGAATCGATCATTATTGATCTCTCATATTATTGTTTTCTATTATTGTCTCACTTCTTCGTGTAACACCTGTATATAGGTGAATTCAGTATTTTATTGAACGAAAGCAAAGTATTCTTTTAAACCATGTCAAAAGATGAGGACGGAGAAATCCGACTTTTAAAAGGAAAAAAAAGGTTTTAGTTAATCATCCGAGTCCCTGGTAGTATTTTATACAATTGATCGCCATGCTAACAATAGCTAGTGGGTTTACTCAAAAAGAAAAAAAAAAAAGAAACAATTGCTGGTGGAAAAGATTAGCCAATAATCATTACGCTCCGCTAATGAGATATACTAGTATTAAACTATTTTGAGAAGTAAAGGTCTCGCCGCCTCTTTTGTTAATCGTTTTCTTCTCCTAATCCGCCGCTGATGAAATAATTAGCTCTCTTTCTCCTTCTATTGTTGGTTTAAAGAAAAAACAGAAGAGATGAAAACCTAAGGTGGATTGTGTTGTGTGTCTCTGCACTAGTCATACAGACTCTTATCGATCGACTGCTACTCCGTAATTTCCTTTTCTTTGAAGCAAATTTCGATTAGCAAAAAGAAAAAATCTAAAATGAATTCCTTTTACATCGTTTTCTCTACAACAGTGAAAACCCATTGGTAATTATTAATTGTGTCAAACTCTTGAATTTTAATGCTTTCAAATCTTAAGGTTAGGTTTAACTTTGACATGTTGAAGAAGCATATGAACAGTATTAATTTGTGCGGCCTGATGTGAATCCATCTTATCCAATGCCCCAATTTCTAGTCAGTCAGTCATACAGAAATTTATAACTTGCACCCAAAGCTGCCAAAAAAGGATTACGAAGCAATCGTAAAGTATTGGTCCTTTTTCTGGTCAAATGGTTGTGCGTAAAATCAAGATAATCCTCGGGGACTTTGTTTTCGAACGAAAAGAAAAAAGGGAAAACAAACAACTTCAGTACTTGTTTCCTTCCTTCTTGGCCGAGAAGGCGCAAAAGTATTTATTTTTAGGATACAGTGGTGGTCAAGGACGGATCCAGAAATATTTTCGAGTGTAAGCAAAAAATTAAACTATAAAAAATTATTCTAATCCATAAATAGATATAAGACATTATAAAATACTTCCTCTTTTCCATAATATTTAAAATTTTTGCACAATTTTTAAAATTTAATTAATATTAGTCTAGACAATAAGAATGTTAATAATAATGGACCAAAATATCCTTATATAAAATTTTTAATTACAAAATATTTTCCTATCTAACAATTTAGTGATGGGTTACATTGGGAAATTAAACACTAAATGACCCATGAAAGAGGGAGAGTGTTAAAATTAATTTAATACTACAATTGCTCTATGTGCATTCTAATAATTTGAAAATGATGAATAATTTATTTATTTTAAATGCAATCAAATACATTTTGAGATATTAATGTAATTATGTAATTATTCAATAATTTATAGCCCATCCAATTAAAATTTTTTATTATTAGGGTGATATTTAGAATTTTTTGGTGTATATTACCTAAACCAGTAAAAAATATAAATGCGATCAATTTGGCAAGAGATTAAAATTTCATACCCATCTTAATTTAGTTATCTAAACAGATATTGAAAATTAAAATTGAGTAATTTGCAAATTTATGTATTACAATTTAGGTAGTTAAATCAAAACAAAACTAAACGATAAATGGTTATAAGACGAACCTAAATAAACCTAAATAATCAATGAAAGATTGAAAATTATAAGAGAAAACAAAATTAAAAAAGGAGAATTGTTGAGCTGAAAGGCAGCACACTAGAGTTTTAAAGACAATAAATTTTGTTTCTAATAATAAAAAGCCTTACTATTTGAAAACAAGGATTAATCACTAGTTTAAATTTTAACTCAATCTTTTGGGCTTTTATGGTTAGGAGGAAATATATTTTTAATGAAAATGAGTGTAGGCAAAATAGAATATTTTAATTTTTGGAAAAAAAAAGTAATGAGGAAAATATATTTTTTCTGGATGCCAGTGTAGTCACCACCGTGCATTCGTCTCTGGTGGTGGTGATTTGGATAGTTTTTAGGATTGTGATATAGGCTTTTCTTTCTCTTTTTTCCTTTGAGGACAGAACCTAAGGGTGCGTTTTGTTTATTAGACGAGATTGGACTGGACTGGACGGGATTGGGTTGGATTGGACTGGACAATTGTAGCATTTGGTATGGTGGACAATGAATAGGACTGTTGTATTGAATTATATTTGGTGGACAATGAATGGGACTCTTGTACTGAAAGGAGATTTGATGGTGACCGAACATGATGGCATGGAGAATTTAGTTCTATCTGATCCTTTCAAAGCCAGTCTGGACAAACAATGGGAAAATGCAGTTGTTGTCAAATTATATGGACGATATATTGGCTTCACAACTCTGCGTACAAAACTGTTAGAGCTTTGGGAGCCGACCGGTTCGATCAAGACTATAGACCTCGAAAATAATTTTTATTTGGTAAGGTTCTGAGAGTCTCAAGATTATTTGCATGCCCTGACCGATGGACCTTGGTTCATTAACAGAAGCGTCCTCAGTGTGCAACCTTGGTCCCCTAACTTCCGAGCTTCTTCTGGAAAAATTGACTCCATCGTCACCTGGATTCAGTTCCCCGACTTTCCAACCAAGCGGTACCATTCTCGAATTATGCGACAGCTCGGCAACATGGTGGGCAGAACCGTCAAGCTCGATGGTAATTCTTCTAACCCCACTAGAGCTAAATTTGCACGAGTAGCTGTTTGTCTTGATTTAACGAAACCTCTCAAGGGGACTGTATATCTTGAAGGGGAATCGTTAAAAGTTGGTTATGAAGGGTTGCTAGATATTTGTTATATTTGTGGGAAACTTGATCATAACATTCTAGCAGCCCGGTAGCTCGGCATATTCAGGGAGGCACGTCTGTGCCCCCCTCTGCATCTTTAACATCTTCTGGGGAGACAGTTGTCTCGACAAATGAAGGGCGGGGGGAATGGATGAATGTCCCTCGAAGGTCCAGGCGGCCACCCCAACGTCAAAATACTGGCCCTCTTGTGTCTCCATTAGCCTCTCATACTAGCATTCCACCCAACAGGTTCCAAGCTCTAAGTCGGCCTCGACCTGAGGACTCTGAGGCAGTCATCACCCCGACCCCGACTTTACCCACTCCACCGATACAAACCAGACCAAATTCCTCTCTAGAAATACCAATTGTACCTTCCCTTCCTCCACCAACCACAAACGATGATACGACCCATTCGCAGCCTGAACCCTCCCCAGCTCTACCTACACTTCAAGATTTCATAGGGGCAGGGACAATCCATCGGTCCAAAAATAAGCAGTCTACCCGAATCCCAAAGCAATCCAACAGAAAATCTCAACCCCTGAAAATCTCAAAGCTTATATCCAAGGAAACCCCCAAAAAACAATCCCTTCAAAATGTTACCAATACCAGCACCTACCTCAGATGTTGTCCAATCTCCCATCGGACCTGTCCCTCCCTCAGTCCTTTCCCCTGCCATGTACCCCGCTGTCTCCAACAATTTCAACCATCCAGCCCCGCCCCGACCCCGCATAAGTCAGAATCACATGGCAGTAGTCCTTACAGAAGACTGTCACCGCTTGATTTTCTCCCCGGGTGCATCTAGTTCCGATATGACTATGGATCGACCGCCTGATATTTCTCATCCTCGCTGACCGGTCACGTTCCTGTGTTTATACTTTCAGTATTTACCGTGGTTTCTCCAGCAGTCCATATTGTTTCTTCTTGTCCATTTTGCCTGGGATTCTAATCCCTCGTCATGTATTAGTTTTACTATGATTATCATGCCTCTTGTATAAAATAGAAGTCGACTTGAGCTACCGACTTCTAATCATGTACTGAGCTCACGTATATTTTTAATATACTTCTCGGTTTCGACCAAAAAAAAAGAAAAAAAAATCACAGCGTCACGAGTCACGCCTCTCCTTACCATCTCAAAATGATTTTTTTTTTAATTTTTTAAAAAATAAACAACGAAAACAACTCATCCTCTCCCTCAAATCCCTGGCCGCCGCGCCCACCCCTCCTCCAGCACTGCCTCCGCCTTCCTCTCCTCCTCCCTCAAGTCTCCGTTCCCGTTCTCGGCCCCCTCACACACTCACCCGCCGGAGTCGAAACCTTTCACGCCTGCACCTCCATGGTGGGGCGACGATCTCCCCTTCTTCTCCCTTCTCTTCTCCTCCATGCCACCCTCCTTTTCTCCTCCATGCCACCCTCTTCCGGCCAACTCTTCTCTCCTCCGCGCCACCCTCCTTCTCCCTCTTCTCCCTCGTTGATTCTGACGGCCATAGATCCGGTCATCCTCCTCCCAAACCTCTTCTCTCTTTTGACGCCTACAGACGAAAGAATAGATAAAAAAGAAGAAAAAAAAATTGATGGATTTTGTTTGGAGGATAATTTTGCCAATTTGAAAAATTTTCAAATTGGCAGGGGCAAGATCGTAACGTGAACAGTGTTGTCCATGGGACAGCGTTCTGTCCCTGCATTTTGAGAGGGACGGAAAAAAATCCATTTTGTCCCAAATAAAAAGGACGCGTCCCAAATGAACAGTTCGTCCCATGATCCAAACATCCACCTATTGGGACATTGTCCCAACGCGCCCGTCCCTGTCCTGCGTTCCAAACGCACCCTTAGAAAACTACGACCCATTTATTACGTTTATTTTTTTTGGTACATTATTACGTTTATTTCCTGGCTCACAAATTTATTCTCCTCCGTATCTTTTTTCATGACTAATTTTTTTTTATTTTTTTTTTATGAATGTGCTTCCTTTGCTTCTTCCCTTCTTAAAAAAATCAAAAAAATTGGTCAGGAGCATTCAAAAGAGAAAATTTATATTCATGAGAATAGGCCCAAATAAGAAAAAGTGGAAAACCCATTAGCTTAAAGTCCATAACTTCTGTAACGGGCTCAAAGTAAAGAAAGAGTAGTAAGAAAGATGGAGGAGGAGGAGGAGAAGCTACCACGTGGTGAGACAGGAGATGCCAGTATTGGCAATAGCAAAACCCGCATCCAATCATATTATGCACGTTATCCATTTTCATCAACAACATTTCTGGGATTCCGGTATATATATATATACTTTTTTTTCACAAACAAAAACCCAACAGAAATCACAAAATTGATGGCTCTCCTCAACGTCTCTGTGAGCATCAAAATCCCACAGAAACCTCCACTTTCCCTCCCAAAACCTCTCCTTCTTCCAAACCCACAACTCCTCCCTCTCTACCCCCACCGCCATTCCACTCATCAGCAGCTGGCATGCACCTCAACCAAGCAACC
>JAKUCV010002339.1:7680-24554 GCA_028386065.3 Turnera subulata
ATGCCTTTAGCACTCACAACATAACCAAGAAAGATAACATGATCCATACAAAAAGTACACTTAGAAACCTTAGCATAAAGTTGTGCCTCACGCAACACTTGCAATACCTGGCTAAGATGTCCAACATGCTCCTCAATACTCTTACTATAGATCAATATATCATCAAAGTAAACAACCACAAACTTTCCAATGAATGATCTCAAAACATGGTTCATTAATCGCATGAAAGTACTCGGTGCATTAGTCAATCCAAAAGGCATAACCAACCACTCATATAAACCATATTTTGTTTTGAAAGCGGTTTTCCATTCATCTCTAATTTGCATCCTAATTTGATGGTAACCACTCATAAGATCAATCTTTGAAAACACAAAAGCACCATGCAATTCATCTAGCATATCATCCAATCTAGGAATAGGATGGCGATACTTTACCGTAATTTTGTTGACGGCGCGGCAATCAACACACATGCGCCATGATCCATCCTTCTTTGGCACTAGAATAACCGGCACGGCACAAGGACTTAAGCTCTCTCGGATGTGTCCCTTTTTCAGCAACTCATCAACTTGCCTTTGCAACTCTTTAGTCTCCTCCGGATTAGCCCTATAGGCTGGCCGATTTGGAATTTGAACACCAGGGATGAAGTCGATTTGATGCTCAATTCCGCTAATTGGAGGTAACTCTTTCGGCAACTCTTCAGGGAACACATCTCCAAATTCCTGCAAGACAGAAACAACAGAACAAGGCAAATCGGGATTAAGGTCAGTGTTAGATAAATAAGCACCCTTATATAAGAGTACCAACAACTCTCGTTTGTTCACACAAGCTTCCCTCAAGTCTCTCGTATTTGCATAGAAATTCTGTCTCTTTTTCCCCTCTTTGTTTTCTCTCATGGGTGTCGACTTCACTCTTGTTTTTATCCTCTCCTTTTGTTGTCGACACCAATGCTTTCTTTTCACTCGAATTTGGCTCTCCTTTTGCATGACTCTCAGTCATCCTCTCAACCTCACTAGATTTAGCCAATTCGGCCTCCTTTTCCTTCTTCCAAGCATCCATAGCTTTTTGCATATGCACCTGATCCTTATAAACTTCCGCGGGTGGCAATGGCCCAAGTGTTATCGGCCTCTCACCCATGGTGAATGTATACCTATTTCTTTGTCCGTCATGAATCACTTTCCTATCATATTGCCAAGGTCTACCCAACAAAATATGACATGCTTGCATAGGTACAATATCACACAAAACTTTATCAGTATATGTGCCAATGGTGAATGTAATAAGTACTTGCCCGGTTACCTTTACCTCACCACTATCATTCAACCATTGAAGCTTGTATGGTCTTGGATGCTTTTGCGTCTTCAGCCCCAACTTCTCCACTAGCATAGTGCTAACAACATTGGTGCAGCTTCCTCCATCGATGATCATGCTACAAGGCTTGTCTTTCACCAAACACCTAGTGTGAAAGATGTTTTCCCGTTGCTCGATGCCATCTTCCTTTGGCTGAATATTGAGCAGCCTCTTCGTCAAAATCAAGCATTGAAGAACTTGCTCTTCCGGATTCACTTTGGGTACATCTTCCAAGTCGGGCATGTCAGCTAGTGCAGGGTCGACATCAGGGTTGAAGTCGGGTACTTCCCTTTCGTCGTCGGAGTAGAGCTCCCCATACTCCGTAGTAAGCATTATTCTCTTGTTAGGACATTGTGATGCGATATGTCCCAACCCTTGACACTTGAAGCACTTGATGTTCCTTGCTCTCTCCACCTTTTGTGGCGCATTAGGTGTCTTTGGCTCCTCTTTGACCTTCCATGGAAGCATCTTGGGTGTGTCCAAAGGAACTTTGCTTGAACTCCCCACATCCTTGGAATACTTAGAACTTGCATTCCAGGGGCTATAGCTTGAAGGCTTCGCATATGTCTTCTTCTTAAGTTGCTTCTCGATCTTTGAAGCCAATGCCACCATCTCTTCAATTTCCGCATAGTGCTGCAAATCAAGAACCTGTGCAATGTCAGCATTCAAACCATAATAAAATCTCGACATAAGAGACTCCTCATCCTCTTCACGTCCAGCTTGATTCGTCGCCACCTCAAGCGCCTTCCAATATTCATCAACACTCTTGGTGCCTTGCTTGAGCGAATAAAATCGATTCATCAGCTCCCTTTGATGTGAAGCAGGCACAAATCTCTTCTTCATGATTCTCTTCATCTCAGCCCACGTCTCAATCTCATCTTCCCCATATCTCCTTCGATTGGAAACTAGTTTATGCCACCAGGATTTGGCATAATCCTTGAATACCACCACAGCAAGCTTGATCTTCTTCTCGTCATTATATTGATGGCAATCAAATAAAGCTTCCATATCTTGCACCCAATCGAGATATGCATCCGGGTCATTGGTACCATGAAAACTGGGAACATTCATCTTGATGTTTCCGAAGTCTCGATCAAATCGGTCTTGTCCCTCGGCCCTATTGTAGGCTGGCCGTTCTTGGAACCGAGGTCGATATGCGCCACCGCCTCTTCCTCCACCTCCACGCCCTCTTCCAATTGGCCTTCTAGGATCTACCTCGTCAAAGTGCTCCCCTTGATCAACTTCTTCCTCCACCCTAGCATCTTGGACTCGCACCCTCTCTCGATTGTTGTTGTTGTTTATGCTCTCGGTCAAGGTTTGCAAGGTTCTTTCTTGACGAGTTAGGCGAGCTTCCGTATCCTGTGCTTGCCGTTCCAACCTAGCATTAGTCTCGGCCAACGAGCTAGAAACCTTATCAATTTTGGCGGAGAGGTTGTTGAAGAAATCCGTGAGGTGTGACATCACTACAGGCCGGTCTGAATCATATACGGAAGACATTGTGAAAGAATCCTGCAAGAAATTCGTTAGCAGTAAAACTCCTCACGTGTGTCTCTCGTGTTTGTTGGCAGAAAAAGATCTCTCAGCCTCTTACCACTCTTGATTCTGCTTCAATTTTATATGTTAGGTTTAAATAAACAAAATCAAGCAACCAACCAGCAGCAATTAATTTCAAGGAATCAAAGAAACCCTAAGAAAGAAAGATAAGATATCAATTCTAGAGGCAATTTCGACCCCTAGAAAGAAAAGATTGTTCACACACAAGAACAAGAATAAGTATGTGAAAGATTATTTGCACAATTGAGCAATTACGAAACAACAATCACCCAACACAATAAAAAGCTCAAATCGAACTCAACAAAGAAATAATCCGGCAGAAACCTTCCCCTGCAGAAATCGATTCCAAACAGCAAATAATCCAACTTCTCCTTGTTTTCAATCAATCAATTCACAATCAACAATCAACCAATAAAATTCCCTGCAAGAAACACTTGATAATCTTGCAATCCAAAGGCCACAATTTCAATTCCAACCAAGTCGACTTTCAACTCTTTCTCTCTTTTTTTTTTTGTGAACAGTAACACCGATGAACAGTAGTCGGTGAACAGTACTCAGTGAACAGTAACTATGAACAGTAGTCTACGGACAGTAGTCTATGAACAGTAACTCGACAATTTTTTTTTTATATAAATCGACAAAACTAAACAAAGAACAGGAATTGAAAGGCCACGATTAAATTAAAACACAAACACAAAGGATATGATTGATTGAAACCTCAGCTCCGCTACCAAAAGATGATACGGCAACAGCCCTAGAATCCACTAGTTCCACCTCCGTAACTATCTGTTCGTCTCGATCGTCAATCTCAATCAAACTCGCCGTTAGGTCTCCTTCACCTTCTAATCTCTGCACCGGATTAGACAACAAAGAAGTACAAACACAACAAAGGGTTTTAGCAATTCTATTCTTTACCTCCTAGACTCAATTAAGGAATAGGCAACAAAGGGATTAGAATCACAAGGAATTGAATAAACGCCACAAGCAAAGCAACTTGATAAGTGAATTCAAACCCTAATATAAAACCAAGAGAATCCACTCTCGATCACGATTGAATCCACAATCAAAGAAAACCTCAAAGGCAATTTTATTCTCTCAAAATAGTCTGTGTCAAATAACAATAGAAAAGGTCCTATTTATACTAATCCCTAACCCTAATTTCGTCCAAACTAACCCAAAACCAAGTCAAAATAGGTTTTTGACTTTTCCAGAATTTTTAGGTGCCGACCTAAAAATAGACAGTATTTTGACTTTTCCAGAATTTTTAGGTGCCGACCTAAAAATAGACAGTATTTTGACTTTTCCAGAATTTTTAGGTGCCGACCTAAAAAATAGACAATATTTTTAGGTGTCGGCTGACAACCCAAATAGACTAGGATTTAATTGAGCCCACAAGTGTTAGACACTAATTAAAACCCATAAAGTAAAAATCTAACTAATAAAAATTAAAAAGATATGTCGACATGGGCCCACAAGGGCTGAGGTGTTGTCGACTGGTCCCCACTTGCCTCCTTGAGCCGACTACTCTTCAATAGCAAGCAAACAAATAGGTTTCGGCTTCAACTCCCTCTCAACCTTGATCATTGCGTGTTCTTCAAGTTTCGTGTTGATCAAGGCTTGAATGTGATGTAGAAGTTGATTCCTTTGCCTTCTTGAAGTGTTCCTTGTAATTGGACCTTGAGGCAATGTTATGGCTCCATTACTTGCATCAGAAGGAGACCCTTGGACGACCTCCAGCACTAAAACTGCTTTAAATAGACCCCTAAGGGTGTCATATTGAGGAGGCCGAGTTCGGAGGGCGAAGCTCTGCCAAATTGTTTAGGGTTTAGGTCACACACACTAATAGGATTGGGATTTCTTCTCTTTCTCTCTATTAGGTGGTGCTGAATTCTCTAGCAAGGCTCAAAGATTATTCCCCTAAACTTTCCGGCAAGATATTGAAGATCCAAAGACACAGAATCATCTATTTCAGAAGCACGAATTCGAGATAAAGGAGCTGTAGAAGTCGGCACCAATCTTTCTGCAGAAATCGACTACACCTTCTCCTTTATTCGGTTTTTTCTGTTATTTGATTCCATGATGAATTCTTGTGTTGATTTTGTTTTTATTATTTTTATGACTAACTAATCTCTTAATCTAGGATTAGGCATGTAGCCAATTACTCTTATGCTTTTATAATTTTAGTCGGATATTATTCTTGGAATCTATTGTGTTTGTTCGGTCTATGTGTGCTGAATTGTTTGTTAGATCTGAATCTTTGTTGATGGCAACATGCGAGAGCTGAGTTATTGATTAGGTTTTAGATCTGAACATCGTAGATTGATTAGAAGACTAGAGACGCGAAAGCTGATAGTTATTCTTCAGGTTGATAAATTGTCTATGCTTAATGAATTTAGTTACAAACTGTGCTAGTGAGAACTAGGTAGTTATGGACTGAAAAATTGATTCAACATGCGAGAGCTGAGAGTTAATATTTTAAGACAATTAGCCTACAATAATCAATAGACATCCAAGATCATAGCCGGGTATATTATTTGCATAAGTAGTGATTGCGTGAACCCCAAACTCCTAGGTTGTTTTTATTATTGCTTTACTCGACATCAATTACCCTTTGCCGATTTTACTTTTTATTTTTATTACTTTGTTAATTTCGATTTTAGCTACCAACTCTCGTCAATAATTGATCTTCCTAAATAATCACAAGTTGTTATTGACGTAGTACTTAAACTGTTGTCTGTGGGATCGACCTTGATTGCTATAACAGATACTGTGCGCTTGTAGGTTAATCGTACTGTTTAGTGTGGGTTAAGAATGCTATCATTATGCCATCAATGAAGAAAGCTAAGGTCAGTCCAAAGGCAAAGGTGGCTGACAAAACCGAAAAGAAGGAAGATGGTGATGCCCAGTTCAAGAAAATGGTCAAAACTTGCAATGTTGCCCTGGATGATTTTGAGGCTCTCGTGGTTACTCCGATTTTGAGGCACTTCAGATTGGATTTCTTGGCCACTTTGAAAACTCCTGCAGATGAAGCAATTTTGAAGGAGTTTTACAAGAATCTG
The DNA here is from genome assembly GCA_028386065.3 of Turnera subulata. Lineage (NCBI taxonomy): Eukaryota > Viridiplantae > Streptophyta > Magnoliopsida > Malpighiales > Passifloraceae > Turnera > Turnera subulata. Next base: position 13,641 of record JAKUCV010002339.1, read on the forward strand.
AAGTTCAAGAAGAATGATAAAGGAGTGGTTGAGTACTTACTCACCACGGTACAAGGCAAATCCATAAAGATCACTGCACAAATTATCCAAGATGTGTTGAAGCTTAGAAGTGGCACAGTAAAGCATTACAACACACCCTCTAGGACAAGGGTAAATGTTGCCAAAACACCCAATTATGGACATCAAGTGAAGCTGGTGTATGGCTCAAATCAGAAAGGAGAATACAAGGATGCAAAGCCTCTTACAAGAGTCCTATTTTATATGCTGACTAGGGTGATTATGCCTAGACCCTGGCACTTGACTGAAATCAAGAATTCTGATTTGTGGCTCAATTCATGTTTCATGAAGAAGAACCCTATCCGCTTTGCACACTAGAGGTTGTACCACATGGCTATTTATAAGGCTAGAAGTCACGGCTTGCTCATTACATTGCTTGCCAAGCGATTTGGTGTGAAATCAACCAAACATGAAAGTCACATGGAACTTGGGCAAATTGGTTGTAAAACTATGTAAAAAATGGGTATCAAGATGAATTCCATTGGGAAGTTTGAGGTTATAAGGGTTGGTGCAAGTAACCGAGAAACTCAATTAGATGATATTGCTACTCGGGTTAGTTTCCTTGAAACTGAAGTGGGTGCTTTGCGTTATGAGGTTAGGGCTTTTGAGGCAAACATGATGGATCAATTTGAACAAATTTTCTCTAAACTATCCACTCCAGTACCTTCTGATGAAGAGTGAAGCCCTTCAAGGTTTGATGCTTTAGTTTCATGCATTGCATTTTTAGTTTAAGTTCTTTCCAACTATCTGGTTCTTATGGTTGTTACATGCTTCGAATATTTCCTATCTTTTGTTTTGGCTTGGATATTTGGTTTGAATACTCCTTTAAATATTTTGCATGAATGTTGATGCTTCTTTCTTATTTTGATTTCGTTTGATGATTATACTCCCTTCTTGTTGATGTCAAAAGGGGGAGAAATATTGTGTTGATGTTTATTGATCGTGCATGAATTGGTATATATGGTTTCTGTTAAAAACCATACCTTTTTTTATCAATAACTTAGTTTTTATGCAGGAAGTGTGAATGTGCGACATCTGATCGATATTAAAACCACACTTACAACTGCGATTTGGTTCTTATAAAAACCAAACCTGATATTTGTTGAGCTACTTCGTTAAACTAATCTTTTATGCTGAAAATGAAAACCATAGGGGGAGTATTTGGCTATGTAAGCTGAAGGAATTCATGTACATATACATAGATAAGAAGACTTATCTATAAGAGTGAAGCGGAAGCGTTGTCAGGATCGAGAGCCACGGCTTGAATCACTGGTCGGTGGAGACCGTCACAGTGTGTCGGATCGGCCTCCTAGTTTCCACGGTCTAAATCCAACAATGCAGTATGCAGGTTATCTGTGTTTTTTTCCCAACTGTGTATAACGTGTAACATGTATATAACAGCCTCCCCTTGTGGTGGCTTATATAATGTACAAGTTGGGCCTAATTGGGCTTAAGTGAGCACCCCTTATGGGTGAACTCACTATTTTCCAACATCTTCCACTCACACATAATGGGAGTGCTCATAAACACAATCATGAGAAACAAATTCTCATCAGAAACTGCAAACATCCATACAGGGAAGTAGAACCATACGACCAACATACTGTGAGAGCCAAAATGCTATACATCTGTTAGGAATATATAGCCTCTCATCGAGAAAAAACCTGCAAGTAGATAAAAAAAGTATGCAAGTACCCTAAATCATAAATCACAACAGAAATCTACCTAAGATCTCTCTTTTAAAGACACATTGTATTCACAATTATAACCGTATGTCATAATTGGTGCACTGAAGAATACAAACTAATGTGATCTCGGTCAATGTTCTTCCTCTTCTCACGATCCCCTTGACTCAACTTAACTTGCTTTTCTAGACATGCCCTACCAGACCGAATCAATGTCCATAGTCCTTTGGCAACACACTAAGATAGTAAACATCAAGCTGAATCTCAAGTACCTGATCGGAGTCCTGAGGGTACACAATAGAGCCACCACAAAGACTCTGGGTCTCACACAACAATAAGCGAAGATTGAACTTATGTAAACCCATTTGGTCGGTAAAATGCACACATGGTATGAAACATGTGCTACAGCATTTTCTCCTTTCCCGTGGAGCGTATGTCTTTCCCATATGGAATGCTGTACAGATGATATTTAGACACCATATTGTCCAAATTTGAGTTCCTCGATCTACACATCAACTTGAACTCACATCTGGTCCACTAAGCAGACTCGGTGAACATATTCCACCGTTAAAATGACCTTCTGTCATTATATAGTCGACAATCATAATTTTAAGCCACAAGTTCTCAAATTATCCGTCTGATAATTTTGCTTAAAATTTGTCTCATCTCCACTTATCACTAAGATAAGGAGGCGGTTACCCGTGTGAGAGGGCTAACCTCGTGTCTACTCGACATACTCTTAAACAAATTGAAGAATGTACACAACATTCATCCAAATGTATGTATGCAAATCAACTTAATTGATAGCAAGAACATTAAATACAGGTTGTGAACTTTGGGAAAATAATAAGTATATAGTTAAGTACTTAAGCCTACATAATTTTAATACCTAATGTGTTACACAAACACATCCCAAGGTAAAGGCTTAAGCAGTGCATCTGATCACTTGTCTCTTTTAGACAGATACTTCACATTCACAACCTTATATAGTTCTATTCGATGTCTACTTATTTGGTAAAACTAGCCATTCTTGGCAATGGAAATTGCAGCCTCACTATCATAGTTGACTAACACTAGATCAGTGTTCTATGCATTATCCATCACATAAACCAAGAACTCATTCAACCAAATAACTTTTACAGTACTGAAGCGAGATCCACACATTTAGTCTCAATCGCAGACAAGAATACACATGATCATTTCTTACTACTTTATGATATGGCACCATCATTTAGTAAGAGCATATATCTAGATGTAGACTTTTCTAGCATTTAGATCTTTTATATGATCAAGACTTGTGTATTCAACCAAGAAAGACTTTTCCTTACTTGGTGACAAAGATATAATCAGTAGGCTTCTTTAGTATTCCCATGATCATTTTCTAATTGCTTGTAATGTGCTAGGCCTAGGTCGGATTGACATCTATCTGTTAAGTCATTTGCTTAACTAATATATAGTATATCATACACCATAATGTACAACAAACTTTCGACTGCGCTCCGTTATGGAACTTGGCTTATTCATCACACTCATCAGGAGTCTTAGGACACTCGTTTTCTCAAAGTATGGCATTTATTGACAGGAGTTTAGATAGGATTACTTTGATGCATATTGTATTATTCCAAATCTTTATTAGTGTAATTCTCTTACAAAAAATACAATAATCTCTTGAAACAATATCTTGAAATCTTAATTTCAAGTTTATATGCAATCTTTATCCATATCATCTATCTCGATTGAGATGACAACTAGGTCCATTACCTTGTTGATTAACTCTGTGTCATTTCTAGCTATAAGTATGTCATATACATACTATATGTAAACTACAAACTTACTTGGTACATGCCTTGAGGATTAAAAGACCAATATAGACTTCAAAGTCTACAAACCATATGTTTGTGGTCCTCTTCAATGAAACACAATCTGTTTCATTCAATCTCCATTGAGAAAGGCATTATTACATTCGTTTGACGTAACCCAAGGTTTAAGTTTGAAGTAATAGCTAGAAACATCCATACATAGGTAAAACTCACAGAAATCGAGATTGACTCTTGTAATCTATCTCTTTCTGTTAGTGTACATTTTACCTATTAGTTGAGTCTTAAATTTCTCAACTATGCCACCAGCCTTAAGCTTGCTTTTGAGAATACATTTGTTCCCATTGGCATTGTGTCCTTCAATGAGATCAACCAGTTCTTAAACTTTATTGACTCTCATTGACTCCATCTTTTCTTCTAGTGGCTTTATCCATTTTTTTAGAAGGATTTTGAGGCAGCCTCTTCAAGGCTCATCATGTAGGAATATCATAAAAGACTCACTATCTTTGATGTCAAATCATCAACGATAGTTTTTTATGAGAATCACACTAAATTGTGATTCAAGTATGTTGTTCCCATTTGGATCAACATGGCTCCCACTCGGATTAAAACATTAATCTCGCTCCCACTAAGAACAAGATCTATCTCTATTGCTCCCACTTGGAACAACAAGATTACTTTTATTCGGACTTGATGATGGGGAAGTTTTATTGATGAGAAACTAATTCATCATCTGCTAAAATCCTCCCACTCGAATGCAGTAATCCTTGTACGTCTTAATCCTCTTCCTCAAATAAAGATAGGCCTTAACCTACCTCACCCTTCTTAGGAAACTCATTCATTAAGAATGTGACATCTGTTGGTTTATACTCAGTTACGCTCCCACTCGTTTACTGGCTTATAAACATACAACCCTTGAGGTTAGTAAGTATCTCATAAGACACTTGTCTTTCTCTAAAGGCACATCTTTCCAGATAGAGAAAAAATAATATGTGTATGCAGCACAACTTCCAAGGTTACCAAACACTTGGTAGGTAGCATTCTAGTCCACAACATATGTAAAGTAGTTGTAATTGACAATTCAGGCATACTGTTAAGTATATAGGCAGCAACCAATTAAATATTACCCATGTGGCAATAAGATTTGCGCCCTCGTTTACTTAACTGTTACAGAAGCATTTCATCACGTCACTCTATAAAACATTTGTCATAGATTATTAGGAATAGTCAACAAATGCACTATACCCTTTCATCATATACCCACTTGTTGGATCGACAAAACAATCACAATTAGCGTGAAGATCTTGTATCTTCATATCTAGTTAATTTTTTATTAAGCACATATAGCTTTAGAAACAACTTAATGCCTCAAAAATAGAAAATTAAATAGATATAATTGGGCATAATGAATAAAATGATGAATTACATGCTTTTGCCTAGTCCAAAAGTGAATGGACCCGCAGATGTCCAGGTGGACAAATAACAATGAAGAGTTGGATTCAATCACTTTATCGGATGGTCAATAATCAGCCAGATAACACTCACAAGCAATCAATTCTACTTGTATAATGCTAGGAAGCAAACATTATTTGCTAACCTTGGCATTCTCTGTTGGTCCGTATGACCAAATCTAGCATTATTCGGTAATATGACTAAAGCCATATAAAATTGAACCAGAATCAATTTTATAATTTTTCATGAAAGTATGTATGGTTACTAAAACCAGGACATGTCAGAAAAGACATCTATCATGTAAGATTACAACTCATATGTTACACAAGACCAACTTGTATGATATGAGTATTTAAGCAACACCGTATTGTTGCGACTTACATGTCAAAGCGTTTAATCTCCATGTGAGACTTAACGTTGATCAAGTATAACATCTCCATACAATTTAATTTGTGGCTACTCAATCTTTAATTCACTAAGAATCATATTCAGTTACATGCAAAATAAAACTGCCGCAAACACAAAGTTTGCTAACTCATGCAAAGTAAAGTACCAATTCGTACTACCCAATTTCATCATTGGAGAATGACCCATTTGGTCATCATTGCAACACTTCTGTTGCAACAGTACTTTGCATTGTATGGTTTGCCGTACTAATCTGTCTTCAACTTTCATGACTACATTGATGATCACAAGAGCACTTTTGCTCTACCAGCACATATTGGAATACTAAATTCCAGATTTCATAATTACCGTGATTAAGCATCAACCTTTTGTTGAGCTAGGCGACAATAACTTATGAAGCAGTAATTATATTTAAAAAAATAAAATACACAAAGATCACATATAAGGTATAATGTTCAACATACATACATGTATAATGCTAAGCTTCGATTGGCTAAGTTAATATTCACATGCATAACCCGGAGTCGAAAGTTCACTATGTTCCCAGTCATCGTCCTAAAGTTGAATGCATAATGAAAATTAATTTAACCAATAGGACAGCTAACCATTAATCATGCTCCAGATAATATATTTGTCAAGCACAATTTTATAATACCATGTGGATTATAAGTTGAATAACCCAACAATGTTAAACTAATTACCATGTGATGCTAAATTAAATAGCAACTAGTTCATAATGTTAAACCAATTAACATTAAAGCAGGTAATCGTGTATTACTCATGCTTGAATCGTTGGATAAATATTTCTCGTGCCAAATTCACAAAGAATATGGTCTAGAAATATTTGAATTGTATTTTATTAATGAAGAAACATAAATACAAAATTTATGTGAAGAGAATTAGTCCATATGACTAATTTCTTTAACTGGATCTTTCAAGAAAAATATGGGAACCCTTCATAATTTTATTCTAAGCCGTATGCCATAAAATAAAATATGATTAGACCGTATGTCTAACATGGACTAATTTTACTAAGGTCAACTATAAAAATAAAACTTATTTAGACCGTGTGTCTAAAAAATTTATTTTTATATTGAGCATCTCTTCTAATAAAATAATAATAATATAAGACTCATATCTTGACTAATTTTATTTTATGTAGCCCATAAGCCCATAAAATAAAATTTACGTAGACCATATGTCTCATATAGACAATTTAATTTTACTTAGGTCATAAACCCAAAATAAAATTAATTTATAGACCATATGTCTACAAAGAGTCCATTATCATTATATTTTCTTTGACCATATGTCAAAAGAAGGAATTTAATTTAGACCATATGTCTAAAAAGACCATCTCTTCCAAAAAAAATAACATTAGACTTTAGTTATTTTTATTAGGTTTCAAACCCAATAAAAATAATAATTTAGACCATATGTCTAAAATAAGTCCATATTATTTTATTCAACCATATGTTGATAGAAAGAAAATAATTTTAGACCGTCTGACTAAAATAAGTCAATTTTACTTTTATAGGCCACATAAAAGAGAAATAATTTAGACTGTATGCCTAAATTAATTTTAGTTAAACCATATGTTTAATATAGGCCATACAAAATAAAATTAATAAGACCTTATGTCTTAAATAAATGGTCCATAATAGGCCTTATGCTCATTAAATTTGTCCAGTCCAATTTATATAGACTACTAGCCCAATGAATTGCACTACTCAGTAGTTCAAAATCGTGCCACTAAAGCCCAATGAATTGAACAACCCAGTTGTCCAAATTCATTCACAAGTCCATAGGCTCAAAACGGTTCGGCTCGGCCCAATGAATTGCACTACCCACGACAGCTTTTCTCTTTCCCTTTTAATTTTTTTAATTCCTTTTTTTATATATATTGCTGACAGAAAGTGAAAACTGCCGCCACCACCGTAATGCACAGAGCTCCCACCGGAGCAGTCCACCACTTGTAGTGAACGAGGCCGCTATGACCGGAGGGCGTAGTGGCTACGAGAACCACCGCTGCAGCCGCAGACATCGCCGGACATGCTAACGAATCACGCGCCGCGGCCCATGCCGCCTACCCCTGCCATTCGCGATGACCGACGAGGACGCAGCGACACAGACTGGCTTGATGACGACGAACGTCGCCTCGCCTTCTCCGGCCACGCTCGACGATTCGTTCGTTGATCCAGCGTCAGCTTCCACGAGCCGTCGTTCTAAGCACAAACAACTGCGCCGCTGTAGCATCCACCGTCTGTGGTGCTGCGGTGTGAGTACCTTCCAGCCTCGGTCGCCGCCATCTGCAGCAACCCTCGCCTTGCCGCCGTCTGCAACAATCCAATGCCTGTCTGCCGCCCTGTGCAGTGATGGGGATGGGTGATGGGTTTCTTGGTTTTGCCAAAACAAAACTCACAGATCCAGTGTTTTTGATATTCCACCAATTTCCTAGCACATTTTTCTTTGTCGATTAACAAATAACCACACATATTAATCGAGAAAGAAAAAAAAATATACATTCCATTTTTCAGTTGATTAACAACATATGTTAATCGGTAAAGAAAACATTTGATACACCAAAAAACATATATATACCCATATATATTATTACGAAAACAAAACATATTGTACAACAATGTATAGTTTTAATCGATATAACAAAAAAAATTACACAGATGGTGGATGAACGAATTAATCCCGAGTTGAACAAATCAATCCCGATAATACACAAATACTCAATTCCTTAGATCATGATTTTAGATTTACACAAAATCAATAAAATCATCCAGAAAACAAGCCTAGGGCTCCGCTACCAATGAAGGAATTCATGTACATATACATAGATAAGAAGACTTATCTGTAAGAGTGAAGCGGAAGCGTTGTCAGGATCGGGAGCCACGGCTTGAATCACTGGTTGGTGGAGACCATCACAGTGTGTCGGATCGGCCTCCTTGTTTCCACGGTCTAAACCCAACAATGCAGTATGCAGGTTATCTGTGTTTTTTTCCCAACTGTGTATAACGTGTAACATGTACATAACAGCCTTCCCTTGTGGTGGCTTATATATTGTACAAGTTGGGTCTAATTGGGCTTAAGTAAGCACCCTTTATGGGTGGACTCACTATTTTCCAACATAAGCTAAATAAAATTCACAAGGAGATTGTTTGGTCAAAATGGACCATATGCGTTAAATTTTTTAAACGGTTAAAAGGCTTTTTATGGCCCTAGACTTTGTTAATTTCAACGTTCTTGTCCTTATTCTTTCAAAATCATCATTGATATCCCTTAATTTTGGTAAAACTGGGTATTACGGTACATTTTACCTTCAATAGTTGTTTTTTTTCTAAAATAGACACTTGGTAGTGGGCCCTACATATGGCTGATTTTAAAAATATTTTAAATTTTCAGAATTTGTTTTCTTTTTATCCTATAAAAAAATTAAACCTAGGTAAAATGATGACATTTTGCCTCTCGTTACCCCTCCTAATTTTTGCAAAATCTCATCTCTACCTCTCATTTCCATCTCTCTGTCTACATCTCCTTCTCTCACCTTCTCTTCTTCACCACCGACTTATTATTCCCTTCTTCTTCTTTTTGGGTTCATTGATTTCCTGTTAATTTGCTAAACTCGAATAATCGAGTCTTTACCTTAAATTGTCAGATCAGTGGTGATTTTGTGTTCTTGTTGGGTTGTTAGATGCTGATGGTTTGGTGTTTCGTAATAAAGTTGGTGTGGATGCCTGAAAGTGTGGGTTGTGTTGATGATGCCTGTAGTGAGTTATAGGATTTGGCTCTGGGTTTCGCTTGTTGGGGAAGGCAGAAGGGAAGGAGTAAGGGGTGGGTTTGTGGGAGGTCGGTATCGCCCTGGTCAAATCGGAAAGGGGAACAGAGGAGTGAGTCAAGGTGAGTCAGTGACTCAGAGTTGGAGGAGAATTACCATTTTATGTTGTGGGCTGCTTCTAGGATTTGGATCCTTTGGCAACTTCAAGCTTTTCAAGAGCCATCTTTCCTTGATTTCTTTTTTCAAACTTGAATCCTTGTCTTCTCCCCTTGATTTCTTTTTCTAAAGTTTGTGGGTAATGTAATTTAAATTAATCTAGTTTGCAGTCTTCTTTCCCCAAGCTCTCGGTTGATGATCCTTCGTGCATATTTCAACTGCTGCTTTGGTAGAAGCAATGGCTTCAAATCGTCAAAGAAAAAACTAGGATTAAAAAATGCAGTGAATCATATATAGTTATGCAAATAAAGCTTTCACTTTGGTCTATTGAAAATAATCTATCTAATTTTAAAGACTTGGGAAACTTCTTTCGTTTGCACCGCTTCCACCGAAAGCTATCGACCGAACTCTTTCGTTTACCCAGGCTAGGGGCTGCCGCTCGGGATCTACCCGGCGGCAAGCCTCATATGCCTTTTTTTTCCTTGCTTTTCCTCTGCTCTATAATAAAGTGGTAGATCTCTGTTGCTTTTTAAGCAACAGGTTTATGTTTCTGTACAGTTTTCCAGGAGTGCTCCTCGTGATAAAGCATAGAAGCTACAACAATCTTTATTATCACGTCGGTGTCGAAGATCTCCACTCTCTATTGCAGGATCTGCAGTTCTTTCCCTCTCTGGTGAGAGGTAGCTTAAGGCTTGTTATGCTTCAATACGCCCTTATTCCTTTGGATTTGTTTTCCTTTGGTACTGTTACAAGCCTTTCTTTTAATCCTCATGTTGAAGGATTTTTCTGTTCCTTTTCTGTAATAGTCTTGGAGCTTCTACACTTGACACAAGTCAAGTTCTGTTGTTTCTCTATGCACTATTTTCGGTTTTAATGGAACGGGTCTACCCGACTTTTATCTAAAAAAAAAAATAATCTATCTGATAATTTTTGTACAACAAGGCAACTCTTCTGAATATTTCCAATGAGGCGTGATCGAATGGAGATGATGCACAGCGACTACATCCTTTTAGATTTTCTATAGGACAAAAGGAAAATAAATTCTGAAAATTTAAAAATAATTTTAAAATCAGCCATTTGGGGGCCCACTGCCAAGTGTCCTTTGCAGGAGAGATTACCGGTTGCTGAATGTAAAATATACCACAATACCGGGTTAATTACGTTTGGACCCCCTGAATTCAGGTTTATTTTTCAATCACCACTCAAAATTTTTTTTTCCGTCAATTCACCACCTGAACTCTCAATTTCGTTCCAATCGGTGCTTCCGTCCATGTACCCATGGTTCCGTCAGTTGCACTAACGGAAACCATAGATTGACGCCACGTGTTTTAGTCTTGTCCGTCCATTTTTTCCATTAAATTTATTTTCACATAAATTTAAATAAAATTCAAGTAAAAAATAAAAAAATAAAAAGATAAAGAAATATTAACCTTTTGTCTTTCTTTCTTCTCCTTTTTTTTTTCTCTTTTCCTTTTCTTCTTCCTCCACCTCTTCCCCGTAGCCCTTTTTTCTTCTCTTCTTTTTTTTCTTCTTTTTTTTCTTTTTTTTCTCTTTT
>JAKUCV010002340.1:7377-51480 GCA_028386065.3 Turnera subulata
TTAATATCTCTACCACACAATTTTAAACATATTAGTATAAAATCTTACACATAATATGAGTAAAATCTTTCGGATAATATTATATATAGTGAAAAATTGACGTGGCCACCGTTAATAACTATTAGAACTCGGATTAACTGGTGCTATAATTTGTTAGGATATCAAATAATCCGTAAATTAATAAATAATTATTAACACTAGAAATTAATCGAAATAGTATAGGCTCTTAGAAAACCCGTGTGTAACACGGCCTAATTCAGCCGCAGCTCAAACCCGTGTGTAACACGGGGAGTTGCACTAGTTATTATTATGTAGCTAAACTTAATTTTCCTATGCCGTTTGTGACGGGGAGATAAAATAATGGGCCTAAAGACCAACAATATACAGATCAAAGGATAGGGCTGATATATGACATCTAGGAATTGAATTGTGGGCTTACCAGCAAGGAAAGTAACTAAAGTCAGCAGAAGTTCATTTTTGTATTGGGCCGGCAAAGCCAGTAACTTTCAGGGCGCATCCTTAATTAACCTCTCCTCCTCCTCTTTTCACCCCCCACATTACGGTCATTCATTCCCTTCTTGTTGTAAAAAAAAAAAAAAACTGCCGATCCAAATCAATCAGTACACGAGTCACCAGGTAAGCTATCTTCTTCTTCTTGCTTTATTACGAAAACTAAATCCTCAGATTCTCAGTTTTGCATGAATGTTGCGAATTTTAGGGTTTTCTGCGTTTGGTTGATGTTTCATATATGGTGAATTGAGAATGTTATTCTGCTTTTTTTTTTTTAAATCAGTGATCATCCAAGTCGTCAATAACACACTATAATCATATTTATATTCAAATATTCATCTAAAGACTGACTATAACTTCATAATTACTGTAAGTGGGATTGCTGGTGTGGAATAGGGAATTGATACATTAGTCTATATGTACTGTTGTCTTTGTGTGGTAAATTTTACACAATGTGAACAGAAGCCTTAAAATGGTACAACTTTCGATAGGTGAAACATTGTTAAAAGGCTACCATTCTTGTCATAATATCCTATGTTGATAGGATTTGATAGATTACCCTACGCATCATATATTGTTGTAAAGGCTATAACTTTTGCCCCTAGTGAATTTGATCGATGGATTACCCTAATTCAGTGTATATTTACTGTTGTCTCACTTTACCTACGATGTATAACAGGATGGAAAAAGTGGTGAAGGTTGGACTGGAGATAGGATCAGCCACCTACCAGAAGAAGTAATCATGAATATCCTAAATTTCTTACCATTACGAGATGCAGCGAGGACGAGTGCTTTGTCAAGCAAGTGGAGGCATCGCTGGGAAAGCTGTCCACAACTCTTATTCGATTATGATTTTCGGCGGTTTAATCCTGCTAAGAACGAACTTTTGGTGACTATTCTTAGGATTCTATTAAGGCATGATGGACCAATAACTAAGTTCACCCTCAGCCTTCCTGACCTGGAAAGCAGTCCTGAGATTGATGATGTGGTGCATCACTTGTCGAGGAAGCAGGTTGAGGACTTGACTCTTCTTTTTTTTCATGGTCACAAGTACAAGTTACCTTCCTACCTCTTTTCTTGCAATCGTTTGATGCATCTCGACTTGGCGTCTTGCACCTTCAAAATTCCTCCGGCATTTACAGGATTTAAGATGCTTGTTACTCTCAGATTAACCCTAGTTGACTTGGACTTGGCTGCTAACTCTTTGGACACTTTTATCTCCAGTTGCCCGCAACTCAAGGTGTTATGGTTGAATGTCTGCAAAGGAGTTACCCACCTCAATATTGAAGCGCCTAGGCTAGAAGTGTTTAGGCTTTTTGGCTATAATCTTGCTTCATTTTGCTTCAAACATACACCATTACTTGCAAAGGTAACACTTATATCCGATCAGAAGATTCCAAATGAGTTTAAATTGGGGTCTGTCTCCAATGTGGTTGAAGTACGCGGTTCTCTTCCTTCACTGGAACAGTTACATACGGACGGCAATTCCCTACAAGTATGCCAACTTGACCATTATATCATTTTGAAGCTTTTGTTAACTGTAATATATCTTACTTCCTTATTTTGTCAATCCTTTAAGTTATTTGCTGTAGGTCATGTGCCGCCTACTCTTCCAACTATTCTTGATCACTTAACCGATATTTCCTTTTCACGTGTGAGCTTGTGTGCTGTGGATGAAGTATCGTGTCTTTTCTGCTTGATCAGAAGCTCACCTAATCTGAGGAAACTTACTCTTACTGTAAGTTCTCATAGAGATGCACATGAATTATGCCGCATTCAATTTTTGTCTCTAACACGCTTTTGATATTGAGGTGGTCCATGTATGCTTCAGGTGTTCCAAAAGAGTGGTGGGAATCCTGTTCAAGATATGCTCAAAGCTGGAGACTCTGCAGATTTTTCCTTTAAGCGGCTTCAAGAAGTATTCGTTTCTGACATTAGGAGGGATCCTGAAATGGACTTCGTCAAAGTTATACTGGCCAAAGCCCCAGTTCTACGCACATTGCATGTTCAACCCACCGGACGCACGACAGAGGGTGAAAGACACGAGATTCTGAAAAAGTTAACTCGGTTTCGACGTGCATCATCAGAAGTAGAAGTCATATACATGGAACCATATAAGTATTCAAATGCTTAGACGAGATGGCGGTGGGACGGATGGGCGCCGAAATTTTCTTTTCAATCTCATTCGTTTATGATTAGCTCTTCCCAAGTAAATGCAAAGCAAGCCAAACCATGCATATCAAGCTAGTAAAGAGCAGTATTTGTCACAGAACTCGTTTTCTTGCTTGTTTTGATGATTAATACCACGAGCAAGATTGTTCATAGAGAATTGTTTCTTTTTGCTCCAGTTGCAATATTTCTTGCCATCTCCCATATCCTAGTTTTTATGGCTTGGATCTTATAGTTACTAATTTCTTATTTTTACTCTCCCAGATGCTAACACTCCTCTCTCCTCTGATTTATAATTGGTTCCCAGAAATATTGGATGCCCAGCTGCAGGCCATGCCGCTGTTGGGGCGGCTTAACTATACTTGAGGATAATAAAGCATATCCTACAGTAATTGTCAATCTAATTATAACTTGACTTTGCTACCATAACAGAGAATTAAGCTAACAAAAAAGGTTAAGTGATTGGCTGAGATTCCGAAAACAGTGTATTACACAGTACAAAAAGAAATGATGAACATCCTATTGAGCTCAGCACTTAGCCACTAGATAGATTCTCACCCCTTGTTTTTGTGCATATGTTGATGCAACAGTTGTTGGGGAAATAGTGATAATACTTTCTCTGGATTTTGAACAAAAATTCCTCCATGAAATTTGAAGAAATCTGTGCTTTACATTTGCATATTCCACTGGGTAAAATCTGCTTTGCATGAGAATAAGGATCCATAATATCCAGTGATGTTGATTAAAATATGCTAGGGCATCCGATTCTCAACATCTCTTGGGAAACTGGAATTGACTTTATTCTATTCCTTTGGCACGTCTTTGTACCATCAACTGGATGCAAGTAATTACTCGAATCAGTATTAGAACTAAGCAACAAGTTACTATAAATATAAATCCATGAGATGAGAGCATGGCCTATACACGAATTTGATATTAGAACTAAGCAACAAGTTACTATAAATATAAATTACAAGTAATAATTTCTTCAAAGGAGGCAATACCATCATGGTAGGAAAAAAAATGAGATTAAGGATTCAATGCGTAGCTTAAATTTTCACAACTCAAGCATCAACTGTGAGTAACAAGCAAAAAAAACTCAAGTGGACGAATCATAGAAATTTGAGATGAAGGGCATTGGGGCTGGAGTCCATTGGGTGAGGAAGGAGTCCATATTAGGAGAGCCCAACTTGAACAAAGTTTTCTAGTTGGGCCTTTTCTTTTCTTTACCTGGACTTTTTGGAGCCATCAACTAAAAGGAAAAGGAAAAGCCGGAACAACAAAGAAGAATAAAGCAGATGTGTATGTATCCTCCTTCCACCACCAAATGGAAGCCGGTTGAGTAGTTAGTAACATTCAACCAAACTTAATTCAACTTATCATTCCTTTCTGCCATATACATAGGACATAAAAAAGGACTGAACATACATAATATGAAATAGACAGTTTCTCTTCTCCTGGTGGTTCCAATATCCAAAAGATGAAACTGACAAGAGATATTAGCTTGTGATGCTTATTGTAGTACCTGGAACTTACGCTATACAAAACCCCCGTCACAAAGTGCCCTGGGCAACAAAAGAAGTTTCTAGCGCAATTCAACCGCTGCTGTACACAAAAAGCTAAGAAATCTCTAATAAAAAAGTTTTTAAGCTCCATGAGTGTTTCTCCCCCATTCATCAAACATCTCTTGAGCTAAAGCATCTCTCCATGCTGTCCATTCAGCAGTACTACAAACAGTAGTGTCAATATATTCAGATGCAACACCAGGATTCTCCTGTCCAGAAACGTGCTCCTCCATCAATGGCGTGGAATCTTGAGGATCATAGGTCATATTACTCCTAATAAAGTTGTGGAGGAAACAACATGCCATGATAATTTGCCCTTGAATTCTAACCGGGTAGTGTGAGGGACTCCCCAGGATTGGCCAGCGCCTTTCTAGTAGACCAAAAGCCCGATAAATCACAAGTCTAGCTTCAGCATGCTTCATGTTAAAGAATTCCTTATAATTCTCAGGCTGCGGAGATCCAGCTTTAGTCCAACCAATCCTTAAGCTGGTAACGAACACCACGATAAGGAGCTAGAAACCCTGGACTATTGGTATATCGATGATCAACCAAGTAATAATTACCTATACCAAAAATGGCAAATGCCGTTCAATATTCTAAAAATGTACCTTTCACAAATTTACAAGGGGAATTTTCACATACCTACAGGTACTTGCAGACCATGGGGCCTGCTTACAGCATCACGGAGAACTCTCATATCTGAAGCTGAACCCTCCCATCCAACCAACATAGTCACAAAGTTCATACTACGATCGCATACGCCTAGGACATTTGTTGAGAAATGACCTTTCCTTGTACGGTACATGGGTTTATCTTCATCAGGTACAGTTACATCTATATAGCATCCATCCAGCGCTCCAAGACAACCCTATTGACCAAGAATAGCAGTTTTTGTTATGGTAAGAGACTTAAAAACTACAAACCAAGAGAAGTGCATAAGTAATCAATGGTTACCTTAAACCATTTCCATGTGGAGTCAGTGGAACCCTGACCTATGGGTTCTGGTTTTGCAAGTAAATCCTCATGAACTTGCAGGAGAGCATACATGACAGAATTCCTACAGAAGGCCACATCAGACTTCCCAAATTGGTCCTGTAGGAATCTATTGTCTCCGGGATGGGCTAGCATGCGCACGAAGGTGGCAACTTGTTCTTCTATACCAACTTGACTCTTGGGTACTAATCCACCTTTGGTTCGAAGTAGTTCACATAAGGCAGCAAATGCATTCATATCCATCTTGAATGGCCATCGCTGTGCCTTGTCAAACACTCTATCTCTTCTCTTCTTGCTTGAAAGACGGAGAAAGTTCTTTCACGTAAAGCCTTCCTTTCTTGATGCCTCTGAAACTTCCGACAATGATACAGCACAATCACCGCACAGGACAGCCAGATTTGATTTCCCATCAGCAGGATCAAGGAAGCAGCATGTGTTATTAAGCATTTACGATTAGGATCCATTGGTTGCTAGACATTAATGGAGAAAGAACAAGAAAGGGATACAAAAAAACAGTGAACCTTTTAGGAACCAAAAGCAAAAGTGCATAAATGGCAATCTGACGACCAAGTTTACACATTCCCAAATCAAAGACAAATACCTGAATTAATAAGCGAGGTGCATCCAGAAAATTGCCAAGCAACAGTAGCATAAGCAAATCCTAACATGTTGCAACACAAGTTTCAGACAGCACTATGAATCAAGCACAAGATTATAGACAAACATAAACAGAAAAGGAAAGCATAAACAAAGATATAAAAGTTAAACCGCTAACGCATATCAACCAAAAGAAAAAACAAACAGGAATCTCTATGAAACCAAAAAAAACAAGTGCATCTACTCAAATCCATTAACCCCATGGGATTTGCAAAATTTCAAGGGCCGACCAAGTTGTTTTCCACTGGGAACATTGCGTACTGCATTAACACCCTAAGCAACACATAATACCTTTTTTTTTGGGGGGGGGGGAGATGGGGATGGGGGTTACATAACAACACATTATACTTCCAATCTCAATTTGCTTGTATTTGTAATGCAGAAATTGACATGGGATTTTTAACAAAATGTGGTCTTCATACCTCATCTTCATCGTCTGTATCATAATCTGAACTTTCTTCTCCTAGCCCTGGGTGAGTTGGAATCATATTCCGATCAACTTGGCGTTGGTTGACGGAGGTTGCGAATCATTATCACTACCGGTATCATTCTCTTCAAACTGGGTTCTTGATCTTTTACGAGAGCTGTCCATACTAATCTGCAAGCGGTTAAATCATGTGAGCCACAAAAGAATCAAGGAGAATTAAAAGTTTAACATAAAAGGATCAACATAACAAATCAATCAGTCTTGTCAAATTACATTTATACACACGCATTACGAAGTCAGGGCGTAATATCAAAATCAAAGCATGCATTAGAAGCAAAGTAGTAGACACCCATAAATTAAAAGCAAGGGAATGGTGACGTGGTAAGAACAAAGAAATTACCAGTGAGGAAGTAAAGAAAAATGGTGATGTGGGTGTTTTGTTCCTGGTACAATTTAGGCCTTTTTTTATTCACTCGCTCTGTCTTTGTATTGGAAATTGGTTATTTCTGAAAAGTAAAATTGGGCGGGAAAAATGCAGCAGGGCGGGAAATGCCAAGAAACAGTTCACATAAGTAGGTTCAGCCCAGGAAGAAAAAATAAAAATGGAAAAAGGGGACACAGCCTTTTAGTAGTCGATCAGGTAAGCCCAAATTGAGAAAGTTTTCCAGTTGGGCTTGCTGTTATTTTGTTGCTACTATTTGGGCTTTTGGATCATCAAGCTGGTGATCCGGCCCACGTTAAACGGCCGGTATAGCATAATGCGTTCTTTTTATTTTATTTTATTTTTGTTTGGTGCGTTATCTTCAGAAATCATGAACTTTGTTATGAATAAATCAAGTAAATGTTCATTGTAGCTCACAATATGTAAGACTTTATTATCATCTTGGATAGTACAAGTAAGACTTTGCTAGCCACCATGTTGGACAACTCGATGATAACTCATTGCCGTTCCGTTCACACTGTTCCAATTGTCTATAAATATAGGGTGATAGATGTGATATTCATTCATTCAGAAATAATAGAATTCTCTCTCTTATACTCCCTTATACATTTCTCTCATCTTATTATCTTCATTTATATCTTACTCTCACCTTATTCTCTTTTCATCAAAACTATCAAGTTCATTATCAAGGCATTATAAACCATCAATCGTCTTTTATTTTATAACACGTTATCAGCATGAGTCTCTACCCTATTAAGGTAATCATTTCTAAATCTTTTCAATCCGCATTTGTTTATTTGCTTAGTATTCAATATTGGCCGGCTAAGCCGCCTTATCCCTTTGTTGGCCGGCAAAGCCGCCTTGTTTCATTTATTGGCCGACTAAGCCGCCTTATCTCTTTGTTGGCCGGCAAAGCCGCCTTGTTTCATCTATTGGCCGGCTAAGCCGCCTTATCTCTTTGTTGGTCGGCAAAGCCGCCTTGTTTCATTTGTTGGCCGGCTAAGCCGCCTTTATCGAGTAAGCATATATATATATATATATATATATATATATATATATATATATATATATATATATATTACATACTCTATATTATAACTCTACTACTGTTGCTGAAAGATTTATCGAGTAAGCTTATCTACTTATATGATTATTTTACTTCTCTTTATATTTGTTTTTATATATTTCTTTACTGTTATAATGGCAAACCTTACAAAACTTGAATTTGAAGCCCTTCAATATTTCCGGAAGAAATTTGTCATAGGCACTGAATGCATTTTAAATGCAAATAGTCTGGAAGATGCAATAAAAGATAATATAAAGCAAAGACTGGATGTCTCACTGCCAAAAGATCCCACAGATCTTTAAGAAAAATTAAAGAAAGATATGACCACCAGAAGATGGATATTGTATGACCACCAGAAGGTGGATATTGTATGACCATCAAAAGATAGATACTGTTCTTATCTTGCTTACCCTGAAGGTGCAAGTCAATATATATTGAATAATTTTATTTTATATTCAGTTTTATTATTATGTGTTATATTTTATTTTATTTTATTATGTTTACTTTACAACATTTTATAATCGTTTCTAGAATAATGGCTCAGGCATTAGTCTTGAAGACAATACAAATTGACATCCAAGGGGGAGAATTATATGTGTGGATGTCAACTATTTCACATAACATATGATAGTACAATCTCGAAATGAGAAAAAGATTAACACGCTATAGAAGAGCATAAGTTTGAATACGTTCCTGAAGAACGAATGCTTTACTATGATCTAGAAGATCATATATCTACGCTCTGGAAGAGCATGTACTCTTGAAGAGTACAGACACTCCCACTTACAGTAATAAAAGAAATTATTATGGATCTTGTCAAATTCACTCTGCTCTATTCCCTGAAGCGCATAAGACAGTATAATTAATTGTGCCTATGACTGTGAATGAGGTTATAATGGCAAAGGGAAAACATGCATATTATTATTGCATAATGGATCTATAATTGGAGAACATTCAAAGAGGATTTGTTCCCATACATAAGCATTAATAATTATTTATCTGTTGGGTACAACATTGACTCTAAAACTCTGAGCCTCGTTGTTGATGTTGACCCTAACACTGTCGTTTCAGGAGAACCACATACCACCCATGTTATTTTCTCCAGGTATCTCAAACCGATTTGTTGGAGGAAAATGGAGTGGAGTTACCCCATGGTTCTCTGCAGGCTGCCACAAAGTTTCAGTAATCAGTACCATGTTGGGCTTATACTGATTCTTCAGATCCCTTAAGGTACGCACAAAATCTTGGGACCTTCTAGTTACACCCCTGCAATTCCACAGTAACAGTCGTACCTTAGGCCATGTAGGTGGTAACCCTGACACTCTTGGGATACTCCGAGCCATCATGAAAACCTGATAATAACTGCTTTGATTTAATATTTGATAAGTTGGCTCTAGTTGGAATTCCTGCAGTCTATCAGATATGAAAAACATAATAGAGTTAGCCGAGCCATAAAAGGAAGCCCTTAGATTGCTTTGGTCCTCTAGGAAGAATGTTTCTTCCATAGGAGTTACAAAGAACCTAGATGAATATATTTCATCAACAAAAACTAAACGAGGGATTCTTGCAAGCTCACTCGATAATTCCTCTTGCTGTTCATTCACCATACTATAAGCTAGTCTATTCCTTCTTCCTAGTGAGGCACCCTCAACAAAAAAGACAGTAGCTGGGGAAGGCATGTTTTATTTCTTTGTGTTTTTCTGCATCTACACATTTTTCTCCTCTCCTTCTTATAGTCTGAGACTAGACAGCAAGGTGTCAGTTTTTCCAAACATGGACCCTTAGAAAGATCCAAAAGGATTTGCTTTTGAAAAAGGCATGCCACTACATTAATTATTGCTCAATAATTCTGATTTTTTTTGACATGAGTGGCAGAAATAAGCCTAAAACTGACACACGTATTGCAGCCTGAAGCTAGCAATTGAGTAACTAAAACTTACCATATCCAGCCAGAAGCTGGAATGCACTAGCCTGAAGCTAGCAATTTTAAGTGTTTAAATACACAGTTTACACAGCCCGAAACTGAGATCAACTAGAAGTTGATTAGTGCATATCTTGTTTGGCATGACCGGTTGGGCCATCCCGGATCAATAATGAAGCACGAAATATATTTGGTTATTTATTGACAAACCAGAAGTTTTTACAATCAATGAATTTCCATGTGTTAGTTTGCTGCGAAAATTAATTGTTTGGCCTTCCTAAGATGAGGTTGGCCTAGAATCACTAGTAAGTTTGGGAATAATTCAGGGACATGTACACAGACTAATAAATCTGTCGTGTTGACCATCTAGGTAATTTTTATGATGCATCGACTAGATGGTCTATTGTGTGATGCAAGTTGGCATTATGCGCACTTATTTTAATGATTAAGCCACTTGCGGGTACACATCTGTGATACCCCAGGGACACCCAGGTGCCTATAGGGACACTCATACGATGAGAGCCGGGTACTTGTCCTTTGAGGATGCTCATGTAGGTTATGATGGTATCGGTCTAGGCTCGGTAATATATGCTAGTGTTAGAATGTGGGGCAATGGTGCACAAAGGCTTGGCCTGGTGTGCGCAAATGGGCTCGTGGTGACCCGATGGCACGGATGGTCTGTTTAGAGTTACCGAGTACTCGACCTATATCATCGGTTGATAAAGGTTGGATTATGATGGTAATGTATTAATTAGGTGTAATTAGTGTGTTGGAAGCACAAGTGCCCAAGGGAGATACCTGTTGGCTCGAGTTGTCACGAAACGGTGCACAACGGGGGCACCGGGGTGTCTGTCGGTGCACAATTGGGCTCAGTGAGGGTAAATGTGTAATTTGCCAAATCGACCAATTAGAGTAAGCCAAGTGGCTTAGGAATAAGGTGCTGGTGGCTTTGGGTGTACAAGCTAGCAGCTTCTGTGGCAAGTCTGATTGGACCGAATGTAAGCATGAGGTGGCACCAAGTTGGCAAGTGGTGGCTAAAGGTGCTTAGTCACCTACTTGATCTGCCTTTAGGGTGCAAACAAGCACCTCTCCCTCTCACTTATCAAACTAAAACATCCTGAGCTTTGAGAGGAGAAAGAGAGAGAGAAAAGAGGGGAAATGAGAGAAGTGAGCCTAGGGGTTCTGCTCTGGGCCAGACTGACCCTTGACCACTAAAATAAGAATTCCGGCCAAACCACCAGTTGGAATTGAGTGAAACCAAATCCTATGGTTAGCTAACATCCCTAGCTTTCATATGGCACCATTTGGATGGATTTCGGAGCTGAACTGAGCGAGTTATGCTCTCTCCAAATTGACTGGTCTGCAGTAGTCCAGTTGCTTGATCCCAAGTTGATTCAGGAGCCATAACGGGAGTTAGATGGCTTGGAATTTGGTGTTCTTAGTGGCTATGGAAAGATAAGAGGCAGGTCTACAACACTTATGTTGAAGCCCGAAGCTGGTTCTGACTTTAAGGGCTTTGTATTTTGGGTTGAAGTCACTGTTGGTGCAGGACAGCTTCTGCCCGAATTGGGGATAGATAAGTGTTGTGTAATTAGATTGTGGTTTACATGCTATGCTTGCTGTGCTTGGGTTATGATGTGACTTTATATGTTTATGACAGGGGCTTATGATCCCAGGACGCCCAAGGGCTCCAAAGGGAGGGAATGATTGGTATGGTTGTGCAAAAATGCTAGGTAAGTAGGTGATGCGTACTTGTGATAGTTGCTATTGTGTGCTTGCTGGGCAGATGGCCCAATTGCTTGGTTGGCTTGCTATTAGCACCTCTGGTGCATGTGTTATTGATTATTGACTTATGGTTGGCTTGCTGGTTGTGCCCAAGGGGTTGTGCATCATTTGCATTTGCATCATTGCATCGATGTGGATCGTTGGCCAATGGATCATGTGGGTAGTGCAAGCGGGGCTTGTACGTACCGTGAGATTGGTGGGCACTTGTGATGTGCGCCACACGACAGGTTATGGAACCTTGCAGAGGATTATTGCCTCTTGGTATTATTGACAGGTTGGGTCATTGCGGTATGGGATCCGCTTGGCCAAAGGGTGGTGCTACGAAGGGCGCTATATGTGCCTCGGTAGCAAGCCATATGCACATTTTTTGGCTATTCGGTTATACCTCGTACGTGGGGCTGTGGGATTCGGTTGTGCATGTGTGCAGGGCTGCCAAGACATGCAAGGAGGCCCGGAGTACATCACTTGGCTTACCCGTGGGCCTGATCACGGAGGATCAGATACCTTGTTGATTAGTGGCATATTTGTTATGCATTGCATGCTTTGGGTGGTTATTGCTTGTGTGCACGTTTGCTTACTAAGTTTTATACTTACCCCTCTCCTCCCCTTGACTTGCAGGTGCGAGATTGAGTGTACGGGCAGTAGGTCGATGGGTATAGCCGGGATGGTCATTTAATTGGTTGTTAAATTGTATTAATTTGATAAGAGGTTATAACTTGGATTATAAGTGGTAGTGCCCCTTGTAGCATGAATTTTGTAACATTAGTGGATGTGGCTTAATTAACGAGTTTTATATGATTAGTATTTTTTGTTGTCTTTGCGTTTGTTGTTTTGCTTCTGTTTACGCTGCGCATGAGTTTTGGTTAGTAACTCGCTAGGCAAAGGCGACTAGCTTCTATGTGTTCAATTATAGGCCTTGGGGTGCCTTGTGGCACGATGTGGGTGCACACGGTGCCTGGCCGGTCATGCTTAAGCGGGGGCGTGACAACATCCCTAATTATGTTATAAGACTATATGTCTAGATAATACTGGTATATTTCTTCAATGGATAATGTATATCATTGGAAATAAACCCAAATCGATCTGGGTGAATATTTCCAATTGATTGCAAGACCATTGTTAATGAAATATTATTGTTTTACAAAATGATATTTTACACGCAGCATCACTTGTGTGCATCAAACCAACAAGTTATCATAAAATCTCCCCATTTATTGGTTCATGGTCACGAACCCAGTATCACCCATCTTCAGACCATTGGTTGTACAGTATATAATGCTCCACCACAGTATAGTAAAGTTGGTCCTTAAAGAAGACTGGGAATATATGTTGAGTATGTTGGGTATGTTGGTTATTAATTAGATGAAAGAGTTTACCCAACATAAGGGGGAGGAAATAAGCAACTGGATCAAGATATTATTGAAATGTATTATCAATGTATAATTATTGATCCTCAAACAAATTAGAAGTGAACCTGAAGTTCAAAAGATGATTCATTTGCAGGAAAATTGATATGCAATTGCCAGACACATAAAGTGACCAAATCTTATATACCAGCTGCAAATGCTCCTGTTCAAATTGATGTTCCTGAAGAATAATTACTGTATACAAATGAATCTAAAGTGCGCCGGAAGCGTAGAATATACTCGGTTCCAAAGAAAAATTCTCGATAGAGAAAAAGGAGTAAAGAAATAAGATGGCCCTATTAAGAAAATAAGACCTCCAGTAGAGACCCAAATTAAAAGTCCTCAAGAAGAGGAAAATCCTCCAGAAGAGGTCCCTGACACAATTGATAAAGTTCCAGAAGTAACTCAGGTACCTGATATAAATGAAAATGATGAGATCTCGGTTAATTATACAGTGTCAGGAATAAGATGAAACCGATGTAAAATAACCGTCGACGGAATACTTGTTTTCTTTATAATATAGCGCTAAATATTATGAGGATCATGAACCTACATCTATTGATGAATGTAGGAGCAAAGTGATTGGCCAAAATATAGAGAGATATAATTAAGACTGTGTTAGACTCGCTTGTGAAGCGAGAAATTTTTGGACCTGTAGTCCGTACACTAAATGGTGTAAAATTGATCAGTCATAAACTGGGTATTTGTGCGGAAAAGGAAATAAAAGTGAGATATAAAGCACGGTTTGTAGCACAAGGTTTTACCCAAATGACCTGATATTAATTGTAAGGAGATATACTCCCTGTGGCAGATGCAATTATTATTGATAAGTCTGGCATTATATGAAAACAATTAGAAATGCATCTAAAGGATGCTATTACAGCCTATTTCTATGGATCCATAAGTCATGACATATACATGAGAATTCTTGAAGGATTCAAGTTTCCTGAAGCAACTAATTCCCGGGAATATACTCAACTAAACCAAAATAATGCTTATATAGTTTGAACCAATTTGAGCATGTGCAGTATAATCTTTCTTGCATATATACTCTATATGTTTTATTTTAATTAGTACATGTGTGACATTATTATTATTATTATTATTATTATTATTATTATTATTATTATTATTTATGCTGATGATCTAGATCTATATGTGAATTTTTCATTATTTTTGTGATTAAAATATTGTTGGAACTTCTGAAGAAGTTTCCAAATGCGGTGCTATATTTTAATAAGGAATTTGAGATAAAAAATCTCGGAAAAGATTAGTTTGGTCCTGAAGTGCCATATCAATTTATCTTGCTGGTAACATAAGGCCTGAAGTTTTTGCCATAAACTTATTAGCAAGATATGACTTTGCTCTAATGTATAATTATTGAAATACAATGGAATATATAAATATATATTCCGTTATCTTCGGATATAAAGGACATGGAATTATTTTAACCTTGTGAGTCCAAAGAGAATATAGTTGGTTTTGCAGATGCAGGTCATATATTTGATCCACATAAAGCATAGACAGACATATGCTACTACTTTACACATGAAGTTATTATATCATTGCGATTACAAAAACAAGATAACAAGAAAAGATGTTCCAACAACAAATTATGAAGATAATGCTGCCTGCATTGCCCGATTGAAGGACTGATGCATCAAAAGTGATCGGACAAAGCATATATCACTAAAGTTGATAAAGCAGATTGTCATGCAGTGACTTCGAGACATCAAGGGAGGTCAAGATGAGAGGGAGCAAAATATGCACATAAAGGGAGGTCAAAGTAAGGGAGAATTTTTCCCTTCACCAAGTTTTTATCCCACTGGGTTTTTCTTGGTAAGGTTTTTAACGAGGCAGTTTTTCCTAAGCGTATTCTATCCTATCTTCTACAATGACATTCAAGGGGGAGTGTTATGAATAAATCAAGTGAATGTTCATTGTAGCTGACAATATGTAAGACTTTACTACCGTCTTGGACAGTACAAGTAAGACTTTGCTAGCCACCATCTTGGACAACTCGATGACAATTCGTTGCCGACAACTCGATGACAACTCGTGGCTGACAACTCGATGACAACTCGAAGCCGCACATTTTGGACCGTTCATATTGTTCCGTTCACATTGTTCCGTTCACACTGTTCCAATTGCCTATAAATAGAGGGTGATAGATGTGATATTCATTCATTCAGAAATAATAAAATTCTCTCCCTAATACTCCCTTATACATTTCTCTCATCTTATTATCTTCCTTTATATCTTACTCTCACCTTATTCTATTTTCATCAAAACTATCAAATTCATTATCAAGACATTATATACCATCAATCATCTTTTATTTTATAACAAACTTGGAAATATGCATCAATTGATGCCAAGAATATGAGGCGCCAAAATTGCTAAGCAAAGCATCCAAACTGACAATTCTAATTCTTCTGCTGCCCCATTGTATTAATTTGTGTATGTATATATATAGACAATGCTCATTCCATGGTAATTAACCAAGTATGTATTTACTCGCTTCCAATTTAATTTTCTATCACTTAGTGCTTAAGCCTTCTCCTCACCAAGAAAAAAGAGAAAAATTAAATGGCATTACTGAAGGCTGATAAACCAGCTGTTGGGACTCAACTCTTTTGGTCCAAAAGATGAGATTGACAGAGATATTAGCTTGTGATGCCTATTCTAGTACCTGCCTACCCTGGAACTTCCAGCATACAAAACCTCATTAGTCACAAATTGCTCTGCGTAACAAAATGAGTTTCTACCCCAATTCAACCGCTGTACACAAAAAAGCTAAGAAGTCTCTAAAAGAGTTTTAAGCTCTATCATTGTTTCTCCTCCATTCATCAAACATCTCTTGAGCTGAAGCATCTCTCCATGCTGTCCACTCAGCAGTACCACAAACAGTGTCGATATATTCAGGTGCAACACCAGGATTTTCCTGCCCAGAAACGTGCTCCTTCATCAATGGAGTGGAATCTTCAGGATCATAGGTCATGTTACTCCTAATAAAGTTGTGAAGGTAAAAACATGCCATGATAATTAGCCCTTGAATTCTGACCGGATAGTCTGAGGGACTCCCAAGGATTGGCCAGCGCTTTTTTACTAGGCCAAAAGCCCTCTCGATCACAAGTCTAGCTTCAGCATGCTTCATGTTAAAGAATTCCTTATAGTTCTCAGGCTCTTTCAACCCAGCTTTACCCCAATCCTTAAGGTGGTGGTAACGAACACCTCGATAAGGAGCTAGAAATCCCGGGGCATTAGCATATCGACGATCAACCAAGTAGAAGTTACCTATAACCAAAAAGATAAATTACGATTACAGTATCCTCAAAGTTTAAGCATTACAAATTTACAAGGGTGAAATCTCGCATACCTACAGGTACTTTCAAACTGGTATTGTTTACAGCATGACGGAGAACTCTCGCATCTTGAGCCCGACCCTCCCATCCAACGACTATACACTGAAAGTTCATATTACGATTGCAGGTACCAAGGACGTTTGTTGTGAAATGGCCTCTACTTGAACAATACCTGGGTTTATCTTCATCAGGCACAGTTACATCTATATAGCATCCATCTAGTGCTCCAAGACATCCCTATTGACCAAGAATATACTTTGGGTTATGGTAAGAGAATATCCTATTGTCAATTAAATGTGAGAAATTTTTTTTATTTGATATAAAGAAATGACTTGTGAGAAACCGCATATAACAATTAAAACTACAATCCATACAGAAGTGCATAAGTAGTCAGTGGTTACCTTAAACCATTGCCATGTGGAGTCAGTGCAACCCTGAGCTATATGTTCTGGTTTTGCAAGCAAACCCTCTTCAACTTCTAGGAGAGCATGCATGACAGAATTCCTACCAAAGGCCATACCAGACTTCCCAGATCCATCCTGTAGGAATCTATTGTCTCTGGGATGAGCTAGCATGTGCACGAAGGTGGCAACTTGTTCTTCTATACCAACTTGACCTTTGGGCACTAATCCACCTTTGGTTCGAAGTAGTTCACATAACAGAGCAAATGCATTCATATCCATCTTGAAAGCCTCAATGCACCGACCATCACTGTGCCTTGTCAAACGCTCTATCTCTTCTCTTCATGCTTGAAAGACAGAGAGAGTTCTTTCACGCAAAGCTTTCGTTTCTTGATGCCTCTGAATTTTCCACCAACAATACGGCACAATTACCGCACAGTACAGCAAGATTCGATGTCCCATCATCAGGATCAAGGAAGCAGCATATTTTTTTAAAAAAAAACATTGGTGATTAGGATCCATTGGTTGTAGACATTAAAAACAGAATGAAGAAGGGAATACAGAAAACAGAGAACCTTTTGGAAACCAAAAGCGAAAGTGCAGAACTGCCAATCCGACGACCTATTGTAGACATTCCCATATCAAAAAGACAAATACCTGGATTGATAAGGGAGATACATCCGCAAGCTTGCCAAGTAACCTCAGCATCTTCCCAAGAAAATCCTAACAAAGTTGCAAGACAAGTTTGAGGTAGAACCAAACACAAATAAACAGAAAAGAAAAGCATCAAGGAAGATATAACAGTTAAACAGCTAAGACACATCAACCATAAAAACAAAAACAGGAATCTCTACGAAACAAAGTAAAGTACATGGGATTCACAAAATTTCAATGCCCGACAACCTATGTGGCACATTTTCGCAGCATCAATCCGATCAAAGGTGGACACAGTTAGTAAAATTTTACACTGGGAACGTTGCGTATGTCTTAACATCCTAAACAACACATTACACTTCCAAACCCAAATCTGTTTGAATCACTAATTCAACAAAATTTGCTTTTCATACCTCATCTTCATCGTCTGTCTCGTAATATGAACTTTCGGTATCATAATCTGAACTTTCTTCCACGTCTGTATCATAATCTGAACTCTCTATTCCTGGCCCAGGATCAGTTGGAATCACATTCGAACCAACTTGGCTTTGGTTCACGGAGGATTGCGAATCATTGTCACTATCAGGATCATTCTCTTGAGAATCCGTTGAACCTTCAACCATAAAAACAAAATCAGGAATCTCTATGAAAAAAAAAAAGTGAAGTACATGGGAATCATCATCTGTCTCGTAATATGAACTTTCGGTATCATAATCTGAGCTTTCTTCATCGTCTGTATCATAATCTGAACTCTCTATTCCTGGCCCAGGATCAGTTGGAATCACATTCGAACCAACTTGGCTTTGGTTCACGGAGGATTGCGAATCATTGTCACTATCAGGATCATTCTCTTGAGAATCCGTTGAACCTTCAAACTGGGTTCTTGATCTTTTACGAGAGCTGTCCATAATCTGCAAGAAATCAAATCATTTCGATCACAAAACAATCAAAGGTAAATTAAAAAGCCCAATATAAGACGATTAACATAATAAATATCAATTTCGTCAAATAAATTACATTTATACACACGCATCAGGAATTTAAGTCATAATATCAAAATCAAAGTATGGACTAGGAGCTAAATAGTAGACACCCACAAATTAAAAGCAAGGGAATAGTCGTCAAAGAACTTACCAGTGAAGAGGAAGCAAAGAAAAATGGTGATTTGCGAGATTGAAAGACAATGTAGGGCTTCAAGCGTGTTTTTATGTTGGAATTTGGGTTTTTTGTTTTTGAAGTAAATGAAAAAGGGCGGGAAATGCCGTGAACAGAAAACATATGAAGAAAGAAGGTTCAGGAAAGAATAAAAAAATAATTAAATGACCCAAAGCATGTTTGGGCTGGCTGTTAGGTGAGCCCAAATTACAGAAAGTTTTCGAGTTGGGCTGGCTGTTTTTGACTACTCTTTGGGGTTTTCGGGCATCACTCTGGGTAATAGGGGGTCCACGTTAAATGACCCAAAGCATAATTGCGTTATTTTATTTTACTTTTGTTTAGTGCGCGATCTTCAGAAATCACGAACATTTTTTTTTTTTTGTCGAAAAGCATAGCAGTTTTATATAACCATGAAAATACAGAGTCCGAAAAATACTTCAAATAGACATAATACAATACCAACCGATGTTTGTTAAGAGAGGATTTATAATAACCACGAACATGGAGATATGCATCAACTGATGCCAAAAATATCAGGGGCCAAAATTGCTAAGCAAGGCATCATGATCGTGATGTAGAATTATGTCCTTAAAAAGGACAGTTTGATTGAATTGGGAGTAGGGGAGCCCATAGCTACAACCATTCATCCCCCAAGTAGCATAATGACATTGAGAGTTCTTCTTCTTCTTCTTCTTCTTCTTCTTCTTCTTCTTCTTCTGTGAAGAAGGGATCTACTCCTACTCCCCTCCTTCCTAGCCCAGCGCCATCTTGAACGAGGGAGATTTGGTTCCAGTAGTGGCAGGTTAACAACTTGTGACATCAGTGTGCCCCTCGGTAATTATGAATAACTTGCAACGCTTCCCATCGCTTCTGACTCCATTAAGAGCAGCAGCAGCATTCTTCTCGCTGCTGCCTTCCTCATCTATGTGCAAGGAGATCCAGAGAGGAAGATTCTCCACTTCACGAGAGTTACATGCGGGTCCAAAAATTTTAGCCACTGGCTCCCCCACAATGCTGCAGGCATCCCATATGGCAAGACAGGGTGGTGGATCCAATGGAGTCCAACGCCCCCATGCTCAAAAAGACTTCAAAGTATTTGGGAGACGCTGTACTGACAAGGCGTGGGATATAGGAGCCAAGAACATATATAAAGAAAGAGGCCTGTTCTTGCCAGTATGCATAGGCGGCAAACCTGCATCCTCCAGTTCTTCGGTGGAGCCGTGGAGGGATTGAATGCAGAAAAGGGATTAGGATTTACTAGGTGAATATAATATGATATAATATGTATATATGTTCCAGTAATATATATCCATATAAAGAGTTACATTAAGCCTTCTCAGGGAAAATGAAAAATTAAATGACATCATTGAAGGCTGAGAAACCAGCTGTTTGGGACTCAACTCTTTGGTCCAAGAGATGAAATTGATAGAGATATTAGCTTGTGATGCCTATTCTAGTACCTGCCTACCTGGAACTTCCAATATACAACAAAACCCCATTAGTCAAAAATTGCTCTGGACAACATAAGAAGTTTCTAGCGCAATTCGACCGCTGCTGTACACAAAAATGCTAAGAAATCACTTTAAGAGTTTTAAGCTCTGTGAGTGTTTCTCCTCCATTCATCAAACATCTCTTGAGCTAAAGCATCTCTCCATGCTGTCCATTCAGCGGTATCACAAACAGTATCGATATATTCTGGTGCAACAGCGGGATTCTCCTCTCCAGAAAGGTGCTCTTCCATCAATGGAGTGGAATCTTCAGGATCATAGGTCATGTTACTCCTAATAAAGTTGTGAAGCAAACAACATGCTATGATAATTTTATCTTGAATTGTAACCGGATAGTCTGAGGGACTCCCAAGGATTGGCCAGCGCTTTTTTAGTAGGCCAAAAGCCCTCTCGATCACAAGTCTAGCTTCAGCATGCTTCATGTTAAAGAATTCCTTATAATTCTCAGGCTCTTTCAATCCAGCTTTACCCCAATCCTTAAGGTGGTGGTAACGAACACCTCGATAAGGAGCTAGAAATCCCGGGGCATTAGCATATCGACGATCAACCAAGTAGTAGTTACCTATAACCAAAAAGATAAAATGCGATTACAGTATCCTCAAAGTTTAAGCATTACAAATTTACAAGGGTGAAATCTCACATACCAGCGGGTACTTTCAAACTGGTCCTGTTTACAGCATCACGGAGAACTCTCATATCATGAGCTGAACCCTCCCATCCAACGTATATATACTGAAAGTTCATGTTACGATTGCAGGTACCAAGGATGTTTGTTGAGAAATGACCTTTCCTTGTACGGTACCTGGGTTTATCTTCATCAGGTACAGTTACATCTATATAGCATCCATCTAGTGCTCCAAGACAACCCTATTGACCAAGAATATCACTTTTGGTTATGGTAAGAGAATATCCTTTGGTCAATTACTTGTGAGAAACTTTTCTTTTTTATATAAACGAATGACTTGTGAGAAACTGCATATAACAATTTAAACTACAATCCAGACAGAAGTGCGCAAGTGATCAATGGTTACCTTAAACCATTTCCATGTGGAGTCAGTGCAACCGTGAACTATGTCTTCTGGCTTTGCAAATAAACCCTTACCAACTGTTGCGAGAGCATTCATGACAGAATTCCTACCATAGGCCGTATCAAAATTCCCAAATCCATCCTGTAGGAATCTATTGTCTCCGGGATGGGCAAGCGTGTGCACGAAGGTGGCAACTTGTTCTTCTATACCAACTTGACCCTTGGCTACTAATCCACCTACGGTTCGAAGTAGTTCACATAACGCAGCAAATGCATTCATATCCATCTTGAAAGCCTCAATGCACTGACCATTGCTGTCCCTTGTCAAACGGTCTATCTCTTCTCTTTTTGCATGAAAGACAGAGAGAGTTCTTTCACGTAAAGCTTTCCTTTCTTGATGCCTCTGAATTTTCCAACAACAATACAGCACAATTACCACACAGTACAGCAAGAATCGATGTCCCATCATCAGGATCAAGGAAGCAGCATTTTTTTAAAACATTGGTGATTATGATCCATTGGTTGCTAGACAATAAAAACAGAACCAAGAAGAAGGGGATACAGAAAACAGTGAACGTTTTGGGGACCAAAAGCAAAAGTGCATAACTGCCAATCTGAGGACCTATTGTGGACATTCCCATATCAAAGACAAATACCTGGATTGATAAGGGAGACACATCCGCAAACTTGCCAAGTAACGCCAGCATCTTGTCAAGAAAATCCTAACAAGTTGCAACACAAATTTGAGGTAGTATCAAACACAAAGTTACGGACAAATATAAACAGAAAAGAAAAGCATCAAGGAAGATATAACAGTTAAACAGCTAAGACACATCAACCATAAAAACAAAAACAGGAATCTCTACGAAACAAAGTAAAGTACATGGGATTCACAAAATTTCAATGCCCGACAACCTATGTGGCACATTTTCGCAGCATCAATCCGATCAAAGGTGGACACAGTTAGTAAAATTTTACACTGGGAACGTTGCGTATGTCTTAACATCCTAAACAACACATTACACTTCCAAACCCAAATCTGTTTGAATCTGTAATTCAACAAAATTTGCTTTTCATACCTCATCTTCATCGTCTGTCTCGTAATATGAACTTTCGGTATCATAATCTGAACTTTCTTCCACGTCTGTATCATAATCTGAACTCTCTATTCCTGGCCCAGGATCAGTTGGAATCACATTCGAACCAACTTGGCTTTGGTTCACGGAGGATTGCGAATCATTATCACTACCAGTATCATTCTCTTGAGAATTCGTTGAACCGTCAAACTGGGTTCTTGATCTTTTACGAGAGCTGTCCATAATCTGCAAGAAATCAAATCATTTCGATCACAGAACAATAAAGGTAAATTAAAAAGTCCAACACAAAACGATTAACATAATAAATATCAATTTCGTCAAATAAATTACATTTATACACACACGCATCAGGAATTTAAGTGATAATATCAAAATCAAAGCATGCACTAGGAGCTAAACAGTAGATACCCACAAATAAAAACAAGGGAATAGTCGTCTTATGCTAAATAGTAGAACAAGGAAAAGAAAAAAAAACAGCCTCAAAAACCCAAGCCACAAGAACACACTATAGGCTGTACAAATTCTGTGGTAAGAACAAACCCTTCAAAAAACACACCACTGAGTAGGAAGTAAAGAAAAATGATGGTGTGGGTGTTTTCTTGCTGGCACAATTTAGGGCTTTTAAATCACTCGCTCTGTTTTCTATATTGAAATTTGGGTACTTCTGAAAAGTAAAATTGGGCGCGAAAATGCGGCAGGGGCGGGAAAAGCCGAAAACGGGGAACATAAAGTAGCTTAAGGAGAAAAAAAAAAGAAAAAGAAAAGAAGAAGGACACAGCCTTTAGTCCATCAGGTAAGCCCAAATCAGAGAAGATTTTCTAGTTGGGCTGGCAGTTTTTGACTACTTCTTGGGCTTTTGGAGCATCACTCTTTGGTAATACGGCCCACGTTAAATGACCCAAAGCATAAATGCGTTATTTTATTTTATTTTTGTTTAGTGCGTTATCTTCAGAAATCATGAACTTGGAGATATGCATCAATTGATGCAAAGAATATCAGGGGCCAAAATTGCTAAGCAAAGTATCCAGTCCTACATCTGCCAATTGCAACCCAAAACCATAATACAGTTATTATTCCATTCTCTTTAATTGCACACCATCCCGCCTTTCATCTTTTTATCTTAACGAACAATTCTAATTCTTCTGCCACAATTGTATTGTGTATATATATAGACAATGCTCCGTCGATGGTAATTAACCAAGCCTTTACACGCTTTCAATTTATCTTTTTTTATCACCTAGCTAGTGCTTAATTCTTCTCCTCACGAAAAAGTAAAAAAAAATGGCATCATTGAAGGCTGAGAAACCAGCTGTTGGGACTCAACTCTTTGGTCAGGCCAAGAAAGAACCTGCTAAACCTGAGGGTACATCCAAATCCACGGCTTCCAAGTCTGGAAGCTCCAAGAAGGCTGCACAGAAGCCTCAGGAACCCAAGAAGAAGGTAAAGAATTAGTTGTAATATTTTTGTTGTTTGTCCACATGTATATATATAAAGACAGTTATATATTAAGCCATTTTTTTTTTTTTGAACAATTGAACAATTTTTTTTTTTTGAACAATATATATTAAGCCATTTAATTACTCTATTGTTCATCCTGGAATTGTATTTACCGAAATATGCTGTTTAATTTGTGTAGGGGAAAGGAGGCAAGTCTGCAAAGCACTAACCCAGTTTGTGCTAAGATCATGAATTGAAGTCCACTTGGTGTGTGGTACAAGTACTTGAAATGAAGTGGGATTAACTATAGTTGTTTGTTTATTTGTGTTTGTGTTCTAGTATGTTCACCTCCTCAATCTCTGTGAGATTATATATATGCATTCGAGCTTGTATTTCTCTGAACGCAAGTCGGATTTCTGGACTTGCTCTAATGAAATAACATTAATATAGTTCCATAGAAAAACCAGTTCCATGCAAATTAAATCTGTTCTCCACTGCATAGGGTCGTTAGAGTTAATTAATTTTGGAATTGTCACTAACACAAAATTTTGTCCATCCCGATAACGTTGGCTCGTTTGAGAAAAAAACACGCCAAGAAAATTAAAGTACTCGTAACCGCACAGCTCGAATTAAATACTGTTGCGGCAAAAAAAATGGAGACAAGACAAGGTACGACAAATATACAAAAACATTTCTCATACCAACGTAATCATGTACGTGAGTTATCTCTAATCAGAATAACAGCAGTAAAGAAAGAGGAAAAATCCAAAGACTAGCTAGACAGGCTGATGAATCAAAAGTTTAAACGATGATCAAGATAATAAGCAACACATAAAGAAAATGCCCACCTTTAGCTTTAGCATGTCTGGTTAGATGTGTAATCGGATGTAATCCATTACATGACATCGGATTACATCTAACCAAACATACGGTTACAAGATTATTAAAAAGGCTACGCAAAACGCGTAGAATTACAAATAATGGATGAATTCTTTGTGTGTATATCGAGAAATTTTTCTTCTTGCACAAATCTAGAATTGTATATTGAAGCTACGTTGGGATTACCATGAAACGGTGCCGTGGTTTGTTGAGGACGCATCAGGGGCCAGGTCTGTGTGGTTGTTTGCCTTGCGGTGCTTGACCCAATGTCGTAGACAACTTCCATGAACTGCAGTTTTCGCTGGGCCAGAGGGTTTCGAATTGACTACAAAGAGCAAGAGTTAATAGTCAGTATGTTTCAATTTCTTTTTCTTTTTTATATGCAGTAGGAAGAAAATAAACAAGAATGAAACACCCTTACCCTGTAATTAATTTTCTTGCGGGAAGGCCTTGCTGGATGGTGGTGGTATATAACATCATTGTTAAAGCAAATTATGAGCTTTGGGGAAGAACAATTTTTGGTTACCATCATCTTTTTTAATCTTGCCAAGCAAAGGCAAATGCTAGCAAATAATCAGGGAGGATGTAGCTGTGCAGCTATTTAATCTGTAGAAGCTGCAAAAAAGCCCTTTGCCTTGTCGTTTTTAAGTCTTAAAAAATAAGAGCAACGAACATAAGATGAAAGAAAAAAGAAAGAAAATTGTCAAAGCTGATATCGTGGGCTAGCTAGACATCAATGGCTTCAATTGTGGTCGTCGTCGTCCTTGGTCTTCTTAGGTCTGCTTGGCTTGTTCACTGCTGTTACATTTTGCCGTGACAAAGGTATAATTTTCAGTCTCAAACTCTCAAAAGTCAAAAGTCAAATCTTTCGTGGGTAAATAACTATATATATCGTTTGACTTCAATTTTTTTTCTTTCAAACCAAACTTTTGCACCAATTAATATTAAGTTATTGTATCTTCATTAATTTAATTAACACTTAGAGGATGATACTAAGTAGCTTTTATCGTCTATATCTAGATTCTCCAGTGTTGTAGCTTTTGTTAGCGGAATCAAAGTGTTACCATACAGTGAGGGTCACAAAACAAAAGCACACAAAGAGAGAGAGAGAGGGAGAGGGAGAGACCTGGCACAGAGTCCGTATCATCTTTCTACTACTAGTTGCTTTGGGCATGGTAAAAGTGATAGGATCCGGAGCTAGAAGATTCAACCCATATGTTTCTGTTCTGTGTTGTTTCTTGAATGTGAGAAAGGGCCTTGCCCGGTTAATTTATTCGGTGTAAAAGATTTTTTACAAGAACAATAGAAATGAAAGAACAGTAGCCTGTAGCCCTATATATTCAATTGAAATCCTTTGGGTTAGAAAAATTGTGCACTCTAATTACTATCTCAATTAGCTGCGTATTTCCCGAAAAGAAAACGTTTTATTCCGGTTACTGTTCTCCATTTTGTAGGGACCGATTGCGGAAAGAACAGAAAAAGGTTTCAGCATCGCGTTGACTCGTTGAAGAAGACGCAAATATCAGTGTTGTCGCTACTAGGCATTATGCTATACCCCCACTTACCATACCATTGAAATTAAGACGCTAGGCATTATGCTATAGAATTACACATAATGGATTAATTCTTCAGTGTTTCAAAATTGATCATTTATCCAAAGCTACAAATATATATAGATTACCCTGAAAAAATTCCTGC
This sequence comes from Turnera subulata, assembly GCA_028386065.3. Taxonomy (NCBI): domain Eukaryota; kingdom Viridiplantae; phylum Streptophyta; class Magnoliopsida; order Malpighiales; family Passifloraceae; genus Turnera; species Turnera subulata. Next base: position 33,540 of record JAKUCV010002340.1, read on the forward strand.
ACGCCTTAAGCTACAACGGCGTGAACGTGTTTAGTTTCGCCAGGGCGCATCACCGGCCGGAATCCTTTTGGTGATGGTGGGATTAATTCATGGGATATTGTGTTTGCAGCGTTTACAGTAAGTACAAGGCCGCAGAAGGATAAGTCAATGTGATGCTTGACCCTGCATGTACAGAAGGATTAGTCTGTGAGATGCTTGACCCTGCATGTAGTGCATCACTTCCATGAACTGCAGTGTTTTGATTTGAATTACCGCTGCCTACAAGAACAAGAGTTAATTATTATGTGTTCCTTTTTTTCTTTTTTTTCTTTTTGTTTAATATGCAGTAGAAGAAAACAAGAATTACACACCCTTTTCCTGTAGTGGTCATGCTTCGAGGCGGTGCGGGATGGTGGTATGTAACATCATTATTAAGAGAATGCAGCAAACGAGCTTTCGAGAAGAAGAACTCCTGGTTACCATAATTTTTTTTTTCTGAATAAAAAAAATATTTTCAAGCGATGGCATTGGCAAGGAGTAGCAAATAGTTACGCAATCAGGGAGGGTATATATATGCATAGCTTTGCAGGCTGCAGCTATCTGTAGAAGCTGCAAAAAAAGCCTTTGTCTTGTCGTTTTAATTTAATCCCGGATTAATGTCACATTTCGTCCCTGTGTTGCCTCCTCAAATTAAAATTCGTCCTTGTGTTGAGTTTTGATTGGTTTTGATCCCTCAATTGGTCAATTTTTTAAGGTTTTAGTCCTTTTTACCGATTTTACCCCTAAATTCAGTACTTTACTGTTCAAACCAGTTTACCCACCCGAAATTCGACCCAACTAACCGACCCAACCCGGAACTTTATTCAAAAATCTCCAATAAACAAATAACTCTACCTCCCAACATCAAAAATTTTTAAATCATAAATCAAATTATTTTTAAAAAATTTTAAAAAAATTTAAAAATCATAAATCAAATTATTTAAAAATTTTAAAAATTTTAAAATTTAAACCTTTCTTCTCCACATATTTTTTTTTTTTATTTTTTAATTTAAAAATTCGCAAATTTAAATTTTTTTCTCTACTTTTGTTCTTTTTTCTTTTTTCCCTCCTTTCTTCTCCACACAAGTCCTCTTATAGTAGTAGTAAAAAAGGCATAGTCGACTTAGAGTGGTAAGCTTTTTCTCTACTTTTCTAGAAATAATTATATTTTCAAAAATTTTTAAATTAAAAGATAATTTACTTTATGATTTTTTATTTTAAAAAATATTTTAGTACTTTTTTTAATGATTTCCAAAATTTTGATATTTGGAGGTAGAGTTATATATTTATTGGAGATTTTTTAATGGGTTTCCGGGTTGGGTCGATTAGTTGGGTCGAATTTTGAGTTGGTAAACTGGTTTGAATAGTAAAGTCCTGAATTTAGGGGTAAAATCGGTAAAAAGGACTAAAACCTTAAAAAATTGACCAACTGAGGGATCAAAACCAATCAAAACTCAACACAAAGACGAATTTTAATTTGAAGGGGCAATACAGGGACGAAATGTGACATTAATCCATTTAATCCCAGAAAAGGGAAACAAGCATAAAATTGAAAAAAAGAAAAGAAAAGAAAGAACATTGATACAGTCAAATGTTGTGGGCTGGACATCAATGCCCCCTCTACTGTGGTCGTTGATTTTTTTTAGGTCACGTTGACTCGTTTAGCACTCTAGGCAAACGCAAGAAATTTGTTTTTTGAAACCAAGGCAATTTTTTTGCCATCAAAATTGGACCATCTATCTAGTGTTGTTGCTTTTGTTAGCTAAATAGTTTTTTTTTTTTTAAAAAAGAGACTTAACCCGGAGTCGATGCCATCTTTCCATAAGTTGTTTGGCTAAATTAAAGGGATTGGGCTCCTCTCCAGTTGGGGGTAACAGTAGACATCCTGTTAAGTCAATCTGAGTCATTAGATTAAATCTAATAGTTCTTAATTATTTTATAAAATATCTTTTCAAGACTACATTTATTGCTCTTGTTTCCTTTTTGTTTCTTTCCTTTAACCGATGACATAAACAAAACAAAAAGAAAAGAAGAGAAATAATTACAATCTTGAAAAAATATCTTATAAAATAATTAAAAACCATTAGATTTAATCTAATGGCTCAGATTGACTTAACAGGATGTCTCCTGTTACCCCAACTGGAGAGGAGCACAATCCAAATTAAAGTGACAGGACACAGAGCTGGAAGATTCAACGCATGCCATTTTGTTTGTTTCTTGATCTGCTTTAACCCAGATTACAATTCATACAATATTCTTGGAAGCAGCAAGGGAAGATCATCACATTTATCAATCACAACGACAAGCTAGTCACAGAAAAATAACACAGACACCAGTAAGTACTAAATTAAACAACAGAATTGAAATACATCCCAATCAAAGCCCTATGGATTAAAGTGTATGACTCAGGTTGTATAGTTATGGATAGTGGTAATCTGGTGGTGTGTTGGAAGAATTTCCTATATAATCCGGAGACGTTACAGTGATCCTGGCATATCCAACCTTGGCAAGTGCAGTAGGAGGCGACAATTTAACCGTTCCATCGGGATAATCATCACCGGTTGCTGAACCATCTCTTCGTGATTCACTTCCATGGACTCCACTTTTGCTCTGGTTGTTATGTCCGCTAGGATTTTGGTCCCCTACGGCTACAAGATCAAAGCTTAACACTTAAAAAACATATATGTGTTAAAGAAATAATAGAACAAACGAACGAGACGGAAAAATATTACAGTACTTTGTAATATATATATAGACAAGAATTATATATATATACAGTTATCCACTAGTTTTCATCTGGCAAGACTTTGAAGAACGGTGAAATTCAGCATCAAAATTAAGAGAACGCAGCGAAGAAGCATTAGAGATGAATTTGTTGCCATATGATTTTAATGTTTTGAAAGCAGAGGCAGGGCAAGAAGGGAGGCTGTGTATAGCTACTTGTAGGAAATACATGCAATGGCCCTTTCCCGGTTATTTATCTCGTAAAGAAGAGAAGAAAATTATTTTTAAAGAAAAAGAGGATGACCCATTTCAATTCTGGGTGGTTTGAAAATTTGTGCACTCTAATTAATGTCGTAGAAAAATTCTTCAATATACAAGAAGACATGTTATTCCAGCAGCACATGCTTCTACTTCGCAGGAACCACAGAATTTATTGATTTTGGGAAAATAGGAACGGTTTCCAAATTCCATATGTCTTTTTTTTTTTTTTGGAACGGAAGGGTTTCCATATGTCACTTTTGACTCGTTTAAAGAAGATGCAATATCACCGCAAGAAATTTCACGAGAAGAAGAATCAGCTCTCGCTTAGTTCAAATGTTTTGGTATTTAATTTGTTGGGGCAAATTTTTGAGTTCGAGTCTTTGGGAGTCTTGTAGATGTGCCTCTGTTACGAGTTAATGTGCAATCCAACAGACCAAAGAAACCGAGAAAATTAGTAAGAACCAATAATGTTCCATATTTCAAACTAGCAAAATGGGTGTTCTTGGACAAGAGGAATGGTATTGGAAAGAAATTAAAGTTGGCCCATGAAAATTTGTAGTCTAATTGAATTGATTTTATGTTTTCCACAAGCAAAGGGCAGGCCAGGTGTATGTGCTTTGCTTTGTCATTTAATAATCTCAAAATTAAGGGAAAGAAACACTAAATTATGGAAAAACAAAATATATTCATGGTAATACATATCGATATATATCGTGGCATGGGAATCCGTTAATCAGTATTCCAATCCAAGGTTTTATGTCATATTAAACTCGCTTATCACTGATCAAGGCAGCTGAGGCAACAATAATCACAGCGAGAAAGTTTCAGAAGACGATTACAGACACTAACAACCCCGTTGTTGGTTTTTGATGAAATATTCAAAACGTTATTCTGAATTAATAAGAGTATATGTGTAATATAACTGTAACAGCCCGAGTAATTTTTACATTTTTACCGGTACCGTAATAATTTATTTTACAGCTATTTACCATTAAAATTAATATTGGATAATTAATTTATGGTAATTCGTGCATCGGATTCCGAAACCGAGCCTTGACCCACGCTCGGGATTTTTCTGCGGATTTTCCGGACAAAATTGGAATTTTTCGGGTCCAGGAATCTTCAGAAAAGTCAGGATTAACCCCGAGTTATCGGGCCGAAAATAAAGTCAAAGGGGGTATATTAGCTATTTTCTGGTCCGGACAGAACCCGCCTCACATGCTGCACAGTGTGGAGGCTGCAGCCGCCATTCACTGTGAGCATGTGAATGACCAGTAATTTGCCCGTGCTTCACCAGTTGAATGACCATGACCTGTGTTATTTTTTCTTTTCTTTCTTCTGCCACTGCATACCACACCATCATCTGCACCTCTTCTCCTCTGCAAACTCACTGCCACCAATCTTCCTCTGCAAAACACCTGAAAAAACCATTTCCTACAAATTAACCTACAACTCATCTCACAAGCCATATAAAAAAAATAATAAAAAAAGAAGACAACACACCGATACACCACTCCAAACGCTACCGTTTCCTTCCCCTCCCCTTCTTCTTTTCTTTTTCTTTCTTCTCCACCGAGACCACCCTGCCGCCGCCCGCTGCCGACCACCACATCACCTCCCCCTTGCACCGCAGCCGCGACCGCCACCCTTTCTCCTCCTCCTTCCGCCCTCGCTTGCCGTCGCAGCAAGCCACGCTAGCCACCGCCCCTGCAGATCGACGCCGACGCCCCTGCCTCACTTTCCACCTTGCGAACCCGACGACCGCCGCCACCCTCTCACCGTCCCCGACGCACGCCGCCTTGCACCACCTCGTGTCGGTCGCATTGCCCTGCTCTCGCCTGCCTCGCCCGAGCCGCCGATCGTCGCGCCGACGCTGCGGACTGCAAGGTGAGCACGACCCGGCCGTATGGTGTTCGGGTCAGGACGACCCGCGAGTGGTAGTTGGGTACGGGTTGCAAACTGGGCTAGGGTTGTAGGCTGGTGGGCTTGGATGTGTGTGGGCTTAAAAGCTGGGTTGGGTAATGGTGTTGAGATGCTGGGTTTGGAGTTGGGCAAGACCGTGGGCTATGCACGTGGGCCTGCACCTGAGCTCCTGTTTGGGGCCTGGGCTTGGCACTGTGCATGGCCTGAGCTGGCACTGTTTAGGCCCAGTCCGAAAATAAATAAAAAAAAATAAAAAAAAATAAAAATTAAATCTGAAAAATATGATTATGGGAAGGAAAATTAATTTTGGAAAAAAATATATATAGGATATAGAATAATTGTTAAGAGGGAAATAATTCTGGAAAATATATATATAGTGTGTTATAATAACTTTGAGGGAAATAATTTTAGGAAGGGTATTACAAAGTAGGTATTGTACCGAAATAATAACCGGGCATAGGTATAAATATAGTATTATTCTAGACACCTAGAAATAAATGGTGAATGATGATGATAATGGAAAATAAACCCGGGGAAGTAACCGAGGCGAGTCAGTATTTATTTTCGTAATACAGTAGCAGCATGACATTGCATATCACTTATGTGTGCATATTATTTGTTTGATATAGGAGTTAATAACGAGCAGGTATCTGAGGAGCCGGACTTGGAGTCTGTTGGACAGTTTCATAACTGAAAATCGGCTAAGGTGAGGATGGATAACCTTGGATATGTGCCTGTAACACTGTGTTTGTATTTGGTTGTTTGATTGAACTGCTGAATTGATTATCGACTGTTACTTGATTGCTGTGGAAATTGTTGATGCTGTTGATGGATTGTGTTTAGATTTGTGGTTTTATGTTGAATAATGTTGAACTGTTGGCTGTGATTAAATGACGTTATGAGTCTGTTGATGAATTGATCTGAGAAATAGTCTGGAATATTGGAAAGTTTGATAATTGAGAATAGAGTAATGAAATTGGACTGAACTTGAGATAATGATATAATTGTCACGTGGAAAGTAGTGGTACGACTAGATGGTTAGAGGCTAGTTCTGTGGTGTCATGGCCGGTTTGGTTGGTTGTTGGGGATGTTGATCCCGGATGATATTGTTATTGAGATGTTGATCCCGAATTTGTGATATTGGGATGTTGATCCCGGATTTGTGATATTGGGATGTTGATCCTGGATTGTGATTTGGCCTGGCATCCGGAATTAGTTAATAACCGGGTACGACCCTAGCTTGTCCAGTGACAGGGGCCGGAAGATAAAATTGGTAATAGAAGTATTAAGCATTCTTTTGGTCTTGGTTCAATTAAGTTTTTAGTAGGATTCTTCTATTGTGTTGTTTGTGTTGGATTCTTCTGCTGTGTTGTTTGTGAATACTTCGAAAGTGTTACAGTTGATTATATATCTCTGTTTATCCTTTGTCGGTGAGCACTTCGGACTCACCCCTCGCCTGCGGGGTTTCATCCCGTAGGTTTGGTTGCTTCAGGTACGATGTACTTTGGCTGCTGCTTTCTCCTCCACCTGACTCCGGATCCATACCCCGCTGCATGTGCATAGAGTCTTCCGCTGCTGTTCTGTTATATATGTTGCTGTATTATGATCCCGCTGCTGTGATTGCTTGCTCTTTTCTCTGTGTTGTTATATAATGTGAGCTGTGTACTGTTGAGTGATGGTCCCCGAGTATGGGTGATAATTGTAAAATATGGATTGCTGTTGTAAACTACTTGCGAGTTGTATTGTAATCCCTATCAATAAGAATAGTTTCGGCACGTGTTTACTGTGTATGGTAAATACGGGTCGGGGCATTTCAATAACACAAAGTCGAATTTGGATACAAATACACGGGGCAATAACTTTTAGTTGTATACAACCATGGATTTTTCTCTTCTTGCAACAAATATATACTCAGACATTCCTCGACCCCAGAGTAACCTAACACCTATGTATTATTTTGCCGTTTTCTTTGAACTTATTTATTAGTACACACCTTGTATGCATAACAAAGGATAATAATACACTCAAAAGTATACGATAACATGAAACGCCCCAATCCGTATTTACCGTTTACACAGTAAACACGTGGGACCACATACTATTACATCAACCACAGCGGTAAATAACACAACCAACGGATTTATTACATTAAAAGTACATAATACATCAACCGTACTTGTCCCGGTACAGGAACATTATTACTACAAGCATCAATCCATAGAGTTATAAACAGCAAGCAACGGAAGACTTAATACAAAACAACAATAGATAATGATATGGACATAATGCAACGCAGGATGGATCCGGGCCTGGCAGAGGGTGCGCCACAGCTTGCCTCGAACGTACCTGAGCTACGCACAATCAATCTACGCGACCAGGTCGCGCAGGCGAGGGGTGAGTCCGAAGTGCTCACCAGGTAAAATCCATAAGCAAGTATACATATACTTAAACCGTGAATAAAACCAAGTCACAACAACAGCAAGAATCTGAAGTTTACACGAACTCTGTATAACACATGCTTTGTGATTCTAGACACGCTACACCAATTTTATTATCAGGGCCCCTATCACTAGTTAAATGATGGCCGTCGCCTGGTAGTCAAGCTAGCTAGCCCGTGGACCCCTCCCCGGTACCTCCACGTAATAACTGGCACAGACAGGGAGCAGGACCAACCACTAACTCTCCCCCAGTGCCCAAACAATAACAATAACTTGGTACAGACAGGGAGCAGGCACCAGCCACTAACTCTCCCCCAGCACCATAATCTAAGACTACCATCTGGCTGTTCCAACATTTAACTGTGACTCACTAGATGTCTAAGTGTTTTCAATTTTATTATTTCCTTTTTCCTCGACTAGTCACTACATCTCTATCATCCAACCATTATCTCATTATCCCGAGCAGGCTCACAGCCTCTCCGCTCGTCTGGATAATACAACTCAATTAACTGGTACCCTCGGTACTCTACTTCCATAATTTCACAGCCAACATCAACAACAATAATAATCTACCAGTTCCAATATTTCTAACATTTTCAAATAGCATCAATAGTAACATCAATTCAGCAACATCAACGGCAACAAATAACATCTAAATTCAACTCGCAACAACTATTCACAGCCACAAGAATTATTCAAGCATATAATACACAAACAGCAACTTGGCACTACGGCAGTATATAAATAATTACTTATCCTCACCTTGGCCGATAAATTCCACGGGAAACTCGTCAATAGGTTCTGGTTCCACGTGCTCGTATACGTTATCAGTTCCTATACAGCAGATAATTCATATTCACATAAAATGCTCAAATATTGCAAATGATATGATGTACTGTAATACTATTTCTACTCGGTTATACGTCCCGGTGTATACCCTATTATCATCATCATTCACCATTTATTTCTAGGTGTCAAAATACTTTTCCCGGTACTATTCCGGTATTTGATACTTTGGTTAAAAACCTTCCAAAAATTATTTCCATAAATATATCTTTACTTTTCAGAAATCATAACTTTAGAGAAATAATTATACTTTTCCAAAAATTATATTTACCTAGTTAAATCCTTTTTCCCAAATTATTTCCTTATTCAAAATATTTCCATTTAATTATTTTCCATATCCTTATTACCAAAATATTTCCATAATAATAATATATTTTTCCAAAAATATTCCTATAAATTATTTTCTAATAATATATATTTTTTTCCAGATTTTTTTTTATTTTATTATTTTTTTTCGGGTCGGGCCTGTGAACAGTGCTGGACTGGGCCATGCACAGTGCCAAACCCAAACCCAGGCTCAGGCCCAGCTGCAGGCCCAAGCTCTAAGCCCATCACAAAGCCCACTGCCCCCAAGCCTATGCTCATTACTCAGCCCACATACTAATCTCTAGCCCATGAAAAATAAAAAGCCCATGTAAAGTTAGCAGCCCACATGCATAAAATGAAAATAGTCCACACGTGAACAGTAACCCGCATGAACAGTACACCCATGCAGGCCACTGTTCATCTTCCTCACAACTTACCTGCGTGGGTGGCGCGGCGGAACTTGGCTCGGCAACGGGCGTGGCAGGCGGCAGCACGGAAGCAGGGGCGGCGTGGAAAGGGAGGGAGGACTGGTGGTGGACGACGCGGTGTTGAGGTGCAGCTGCGGCGGCTTCGCGGTGGTGTCGCGTGTGGAGAAGGAAGAGGACAGTGGTGGTGACGGGCTGGTGGTGTGTGTTCGGCGTGGGGGTGCAGGTGGTCGGGTGGTGGTGCTGGTGGCGGGTCGCGGTGGTGGCGTGAGGTGGAGAAGAAAGGAAGAGGTGCAGGGGTCGGGTTTACGGGCAAAGGAGAAGAGGAAGAGAAGGTGAGGGGTTGTTGGTGTGGTGGTGGTTCAACGTGGTGATGGCGGTAATGAGGTGATGGTGGTGCGTGTTGGTGGCGTGAAATGAGGGTGACGGTGGTGCGTGTTGGTGGCGTGAAATGAGGGTGATGGTGGTGCGTGGAGGACGACTTGGTGGAAGGTGGTCTCGGTGTTTGAAGGTGGAAAGAAGATGGTGAGTTTTTGGTGAAGAAGTCACGCATGCCAGGGTCATTTTATAGGCTGGGTGTTGCTGGTCACGATAAGTTTGGGGACGACGTTCTTCACAAGTTCACAAGAAGTTTTTCACGAGCTCACAGGTATGTTTTTCACGGGTTCGCAGGCGGCACTCACGCGTGAACAGGAAGATGTTGTGCATGTCATGCATGGCATGCATGGCATACGGTGTAATATTGTGTAGTTGTATCGTGTACTGTCCGTGTACCGTCCGCGGTAAAAACTCAAACCGATCTATAAAATCCGTAAGAAAATCCCGAGTGTGGAACAAATCTCGGTTTCGGATTCCGACGTATAATTTACCTTAAAACAATTTTCCAAGACTATTTTACATGATAAATTACTGTACAAAGCGTTTTACAGTCCGGTAAAAATATAATTTTCACCCGGGCTGTTACATAACATATAATATATACTCCATCAATACCACATATATATATTTAGTTGCATTAGATTCACCTTGTGGCTATGGAATACTAGGCAGTGAAGAAATTGGAATCTCCGGGTTCAGGGGGGTAGAAGGTGGTGGCGGTGGGAAATGTGGAATGGGCGGGTTCGAGGGGTCGACTTTGGGGTTTTCCATGTACTGGAGGCCCAGCTTGTTTTCCATGTCCTGGTTTACTTCCAACCATCTCCACTTTGCGGTTTCAGTTCTGGGGAGAATCCAATTTTGATTTGGTTGTGGTTGTCAATATTGTCACAGCTTGTGTTTTCCACCATTGCTCAAGCCGCAAATGATTCTTCGGCAGTTTTTGGTGAAGAGCCCGTATATTCATCAGAGCTTGTAAGTTGGGCTGTCAAACAAACTCAGGCATTAGCCTTGCTTTTGAAGAGGCATGTACTAGCTTCGTCAACTGTTGCAGGGGGCATAAGGGAAACGCCAGATCTCGTATCCTTTTTTTGTTTTTTGGGTAAAAACGTACGTATTCGTTGTGTATACAGAATTCATGTGTACTTTTTTATATATATAAAGGATAATTTTTATGAAAAGTTAAATACGTATACAGAATTCATATATACACTTATTATACCGAATTACACACCTTGAGTTGACAGCCAGCGGGTGCGTGTTTTTGGCAAGCAACCGCGTCCCTGCATGCAGATTTTGTGTTAGCGATATTGTTACGATCATTTTATCGTAATAGAAAGAAAACAAAGAAAAGAAATGAAAGAAATCTTGAGCTGGAAGTGATATTGTTACGATCCTTACAGTACATTCTTGTGAGGATATTTATATTCCTATATTAACACCAAGCGACAAGTCGTCCATCTTCTATTAACTATTTTTGATACGAAACGTTGTCGTACCAATACTCCCTCCCTAAAAAAACGACCATAACTCCAAAAGAAACAAATCATCACCCAAGACAAACACAAGAATGACAGTAAACTACACCCAGAAACTCCTCCTAGATCAAAGACATAATTCTGTAGCTCCTCTAGCATTACTCATCGCAGGACAGAAAGTCTGAAAATTAAACCATCATCAAGCTTGTTATTTCCTGAAGAAATCAATTGCTTCCTTGCTGCAAAACAAAACTGAGTCACGAAATCTTTTGCTGCTACAAACAACTCAAATACTCCAGTATTTGTCGAAGTTCCACAATCATTTATCGTATAATCCCCTACTTTTGGAATTGAACCACTCACAAAGGCATTAACTTGAATCTTAATTTTGGAAGAGGCATTCACTTTAGAAACATCTACCTGTGAGGAGCTAGTGCCAGAAGCAACTCTTGTGTCAACATTCAAACTCCCCCAGTCTTGTGAATCATGTAAAAGAGCTCCTGTAAATTTTGAGAACTGTTGCTGCAATCCCAATAGCTTCTTATGTTTCCATGATCCTCCAGGGTCAAAAGGCACACAACATTTAAATTCCATGGCAAGCTTCACCTTTCCTTCCTTATTCTCCTCTGTTCGTTGCATCGGCACTAAAATCATTTGTTGGTGCTTCCTTCTCACCCCCTTTTTCTTCCTCTTCTTTGTCTTCGAAAATACCTTGCATGCTTGAGACATGTTAGACCTTTCGCGGCACTGGAGCTGTCCATCAACTACAGGTACAGAAATTCCCTTCAATTCATCAACTATGAACTTCCCCATTCCCTTCTTTTGGTTTATATTATGCAATGGGAAACCAATGTAGCCCTCCCCTAGAGTAATCCCATCTAATCCAAATTTTGTCTCAGTTGCTTGTGGGCACAAAGGCTGTGTCGCCAAAACTGATTATGGTTCTTGAATGCTCAGAGAAACAAAGAAGCAGTGCTCTCACTAAGAACACTATCTACCTCCATACATGAATTGTTAGCATTTGATAAAGGTCCATCATCACTACCCATGGAAAACTTCATTCTTTTCTTCCAAAACTTCATCCATATATCGAAATTCCTTAAGATGCAACTAGCATGGTTTCTACACAGTTTGGAATTCTTTTCACAGTTAGCTTTTTTTCTCCATTTTTTCCTCATCTGAACAAACTGATGTGCTGCTCCCAAGCGCCACAAATTCTTTCTAGTTCTAAAATTCCAGAAAATAAGTCTTATTGCCCTTTTATGAAACCCCGTCATTCTCAATCTCTTAGCCTTTCTTCTCATTTCCTTCCTCATTGATTTGTCACGCTCCCATCTTCTCGTCGTTGGCATCTCCAATTTCCTGCATTTGCAAAACAAAAATTTTCTCACCATCCTCTTTTTCTTCCTGAACTTCACCCATTGACCCAAGCTCCATCTTTGTTTTCTGACATTTTTTCTTTCTGTTGCCAACTTGAACTTCATGTGCCCCATCTTTTGCTTATTCCTCATAATCAAAGAGGTCTTCAACTTCTTAAAATTCCACCAAGCACACTGTATCTTAGTTGACAATTTCACCTTGCATATAGAATGCTCCTTGAGCAAACCACCATCATTCAACAAGCGGCCACTACTGTCCCCTGGTTCTTTGCACAACACTACCTCACCAACTGCTGTGTCATTAACTCCATGGCAAGAATCCATAGGAGAAGAAACTTCCAACACATCAACTTGCAATGAAACAATATCAGATTTAATCCCTTTGTCACATACGTTCATTGATGCATCCAAACCGTTGTGGTTGTGACAACTTGGCCTATAATCTTCTTCCTTGTAAGACTCCATATCATCTTTTGCTTATTCCCACATCAATATTACTGTCCGTAAAAAGTAATGTCTCCAAATTGTCATCATATACCTCAATGTTCAACCATAATTTTCTTGCACACTTATGGCCAAAACAATTCATTTCATCACACCAGATGCAGAGGTTATGAATATGGCTTCTCCTATTTAATTCATCAATAGTAAAAGTCCTACTTAGTAGAGGCCGAACCTATTCTTGAGTCATCCCATTGTGATACTGCGACTATAGCCAACAAATATATCCCTCTTCCTCTGCTCGTTTACGCTGAAGATGGAACTTGTTGGATCCAGAAGAAATCACAGGGGATGGTTGAATATACGTTGAACCAAACTGGGCATGGGCAATTTGGCTGCATTCTTGCGGCTCTGAATTGACCACAAAATTGGAACAAAAATCCGAAGTCTTGACTTGTCCATGAACTGGAGAATACCATGCCGTTTGAGGTGCAGCTATACCCGTGAACACTTGGGATGCAAATGATGGTGAGGGCAAATGATATTGCCTAAACTACAATGACACACTCGGTACCGGAACAGGGACTCCCACGTTGGAGCCTCTAAGAGAAGAAACCGCCAAGAAAGGTGAAGAAATCGCCGGCACGAATTGTGGTAACAAAGAGGAATTGCACGGCCGTGAAACCCTATTCGGTGTTGGTGATGGAGGTGGAAACGGTATCGACGAAGACGACGAAAACCACGGCGAAGGCTGAACTGGCGGAAGAGAAGACGGCCACCAACGATGTTCGTGTCGGTGCTCCATGGCCATCGGCGGTGACCGAAAGCCACAGACGGCGCCAATTGTTACGATCCTTTTATCGTAACAGAAAGAAAACAAAGAAAAGAAAAGAAAGAAATCTTGAGTTGGAAGTGCTCAAGCCGAAACAATAGTATTTCCAATTGATCAAAGATGTTTACAGTACATTCTTGTGAGGATATTTATATTCCTATACTAACACCAAGCGACAAGTCGTCCATCTTCTGTTAACTATTCTTGATACGAAACGTTGTCGTATCAGATATATGTTCACGGCCCGCTTGCGTTCTTTCGGTTAGATTTCACGCAGTTAGCGTAGGTAGCTTCAGAACACACAGGCTGTGCAGGTGGTTTAAGAGCACGATAGCTAATACTTTTTTCTTTTGACGTCGATGCAGAAGGAGTTCTTGTGATGCTTGACCCTGCATGCCGTGGATCACTTCCACGTACTGCAGTTTTCGTTGGCCCAGAGGGATTACGATTAGCAGCAGCAACATCACCATGAGTAATACGTTTTGACGACGTCGGATTGCCTACAAAGAGGTAGCAAGAGTTAATAATAATTAGTATGTATAATATGTTCTTCTTTTTCTCTCTTTTTACATTATATGCTGCAGTACGTATGCTGTTATAAATATAATTAAGAAAAACAAGAATTTTTCATACCAAAAAGAAAAAAAAAAGAAACAGAAGAATTTAATTAATTAATTAACACATCCTTACCCTGTAATTTTCTTGCGTCAACGACTTGCGGCATGGTGGTGGGATATAACATCATTGTTAAAAGGATGCAGCAAATAATTATGAGCTTCGGAGGGGAAGAAGTTTTGGTTACCATGATTTCTTTAATCTTTTTCAAGCAAAAGGCAGATAGTTAAGCAATCGGGGAGGTTTAGCTAAGCAGCTATTTGTAAGAGGCTGCAGAAAAACCCATTTGCCTCGTCTTTTCTAGTCTCAAAAGTAAGAGAAAACGAACATAAAATGAAAAAATTAGAACATCGACAAAGTTGACGTCGTGGGTCCTTGGTCTTCTATAGGTTTGGTTGACTCTGTTCAGTGGTGGTCAAGGATATGCATCTCATTCTCACCGTTTTGCCGACACAAAGGTATAATTTCCAGTCTCAAAAGTCACAACTTTTTGTGGTTAAATATATCGTTTGTCAGTAAATACATTTTAATGAATGTGGTCAGCAAACATTTATGACGAATTTACGAATAACACTGCCCAATTTTTGTACAGAACAATGTTCTCTAAAAGAAAAAAATGTATAGAATGGTTCTTTTAATTAAAGCAATAATTTTTTTTTCTTTCAAACCAAACTTTTTTGCCAACCAAAATTTAATCCATCTTATCTCTCTACCTTTTAGTTCTGATCGTCTATCTCTAGAGTTGCAGCTTTTGTAAGCGAATAAAATTCAAAAGTGTTGCCGTACAGGGAGGGGCAGCAAAAGAAAAAAAGAAAAAGAAAAAGAGAGAGACTTGGCATGTCTGCATAATCACTGATTATTAATCAGAGTAGTTGTAGAGGAAGTGAGCGTCTTTCTACCAAAAAAAAAAAAAAAAGAGGAAGTGAGCGTCTTAAATACAAAAAAGACTTGACCCTGAGTCTCTCACTTTTTTTTTTTTTTCCCTGAACGGTGACTCTGAGTCAGCTTCAGTAATATTGATTATCAAGAGTCAATGTATATACAAAGCATTAGAGATGGTGACTCTTAAAATTAATAATCAAGAGGCAATATATTTGATTAAAAAAAAGCACAGTCAATATATATATAAAGCATTACGTAAAATGACCCGCTTTATTACCATAATTAAGATCATTGAAAGAGGCATCACCGGCCGGAATCCTTTGGTGATGGTGAGATTAATTCATGGGGATATATATATATATATATATATATCGTTTTGCAGCGATTATAGTAACTAGTTTTCTTGGGGAAAGACTTTGAAGAATGGTGGCGTTTCAGTATCATAATTAAGAGAACGCATGCAGCGAAGAAGCATTAGAGATTGATGAAGTTGCCATATGATTTTAATGTTTTGAAAGCAAAGGCAGGCAAGGATGGAGGCTGCGTATAGCTACTTGCAGAATATACATGCAAATGCAATGGCCCTTGCCCGGTTATTTATCTCGTAAAGGAGAGAAGAAAATTATTTTAAAGAGAAAGAGGATGGCCCATTAATCCTGTGTGGTTTGAAAATTTGTGCACTCCAATTAGTTGATGTCGTAGAAAATTCTTCTATAGGTAATTAGGTATTCAAGAAGACATCTTATTCCAGCAGCACATGCATCTACTTCGTTGAAAGCACAGAATTTGAAAATTTTGGAATAATAGAAAGGGTCTCCATATGTCTTTTTTTTTTTCTTTTTTTAAACGGAAGGGTTTGCATAAGTCACGTTGGGTGACTAGGGTCGTTTAAAGAAGATGCAATATCACGGCAAGAAATTTCATGAGTAGAAGAATGCCACAGAATTTTACCAGCACTCGCTTAATTAGTTCAAATGTTTTGGTATTTAATTTCTTTAAGCAAATTTTTGAGTTCGAGTCTTGTGCCTCTATTACGAGTTAGTAAATGCGAGCAAATTAATGCAATCCAACAACCTAGACCACTAGCAGCAAATGTTAATAAGTTCCTGTTTGACTGTGTTTATGCTTCACTATTGACATTAATGACTACGTTCTTGCACCCTCTCTTATAAAAACGGGCAGGGTCTTTTGCAGATTCCAACAAAATAGCTAGCCTTTGCTTCCAGATAACATAAAAGCCATGGTAGCCGAGGGATATTCTTCCTCGAAGAAACTCATTTGCGCCATTCTCTTAATAACTATGGTGCTCTATGCCACCATCCCACAAGCCTTATGGGGGAGAAACTTAGAGGAAAACGGTATGAATGCAATTCTTGTTTCTTACTACCATTAATTCTGGTTTTGTCTCTGTTTCATCATGAAAAACAAGCACACATACTAACTTAATCAGTGGTTTTCATATAGGTACTTCTTCGAATTCGACAGGACATGGCGACCAAAGCAAAAGTGGAGTCCATGGAAGTGAGTCTAGGCGAGATGGTTCAGCAAGTGGTGATAGCTATCCTAATGGGGCGGTTAACTTGTCACCCCCTACTGCTATGAGTAGGGTGGAATATGATGGTAATGGCAACACCGTTGTTTCTGTTTCTAAAGACCCTACTGCTCCGAGTGGGGTGACAGTCACTACTAGTAAAGGCGCCCACACCATTTTTATTATTGAGGACAACAGTACCGTTATTCAGTGAGGTTCTGGCCAGAGCGAGGTTCTGGCCAGAGAGGAGGGTGACAATTAATGGTAATGGCAACACCGTTGTTCAGCGAGGGACTGGCCAGGGGGCATATCCTGGGTTTAGTCCACCATCATATACCAGTTATCCATAAAGTAGGTTGTGTATCGCCCAATTATATACAGGTCTAATAAGAAAGACAGTTAAGCGGTGTTCGTGATGTTGTTGTTTAATCCGTAGCAGGTATTTCTGTTGGGGGAACCTATACTTACCTACACTACTCCTATTAAGATTCGTACTCCCACCATCAATTGTTATATGTATTATGGATGGAGTTATATCAAATATATGTTAATATAGTTGTGGTTTTGTGATGCAAATCACCTAGGCATGATTGGATATGGCAAGATTATCTTTAGAGGCATCAAAGAGGAGCATCGGTTTCACAAGAATTTCAGGAAGAGTTGGACATCAAAGCGAAGGACGCAAAGAACGCGTGCAGAAATTTCTGGATCGTGCAGTATCGGGAATAAATTCATATCTCGAGCTCTACAACTCGGATTGCTGCGATCTTGGACTCTCTGGAAAGATAAGACGAAGATCTACAACTTTTATGTTGAGCCCAGAAGCTGAATCGTCTGTTTTCCTTTACTAAAAGGCGCTTGAAGTCGACGGACAGATTCTGTCCGGAAATTCGGTTTAGTTTTTATTATTTGGGCTAAAGTGTTTTTAGTTGGGTTTTATTATTTGTTGGGTCTTTAATTTCGTCTTGGACTATATTTGGGTTATTATTTGTGGGCTTTAGTTCAGTTAATTGGTTTTTATTTGTTGGGTTTTAATTAGAGTCCATTATAATAATGGATTAGAAAAAAAAGTCAAAACCTAGTCCAACTTGGACTTGTGTGGCCGACTTGGGTAGTTAGGTTAGGAATCAAACTTGAGTTGTTTTAGGAGTAGGGTTGCCGACCTAACTAGTATAAATAGGGGTCTTTGCGTTGTCTTTATATTATGACAAACTATTTGAGAGAATAAAAATTGCCTTTGAGGTTTTCTTTGATTGTGGATTCAATCGTGATCGAGAGTGGATTCTCTTGGTTTTATATTAGGGTTTGAGTTTACTTATCAAGTTTCTTGCTTGTGGCGTTTATTCAATTCCTTGTGATTCTAATCCCTTTGTTGCCTATTCCTTAATTGAGTCTAGGAGGTGAAGAATAGAATTGCTAAAGCCTATTGTTGTGTATCTACTTCTTTGTTGTCTAATCCGTGCAGAG
>JAKUCV010002341.1:0-21848 GCA_028386065.3 Turnera subulata
CCGAACTTGATATGTATTATATCTCACCGGCACCAGAATCTTTCCAGCGTCTGCTTCAGTGTTCTGCCTGCAATGCGGGTTGTCTGGATGACTGTTTTTTGTTAATGATTTTATCTCGTATTAGTTAGTTTCTGAAGTTGATATTCTTTAATATATACCTGGCCAGAAAGTATAATCTCTCTAACAGTGACTAATCTGCTCGGAAAAGAAAAAAAAAAAAAAAAGAAACAATGCATTCCTTTCTGGTGTTTATTAGAACTATTGGAGAAGTAGAGAACTAACATTGAAGGAAGTAAATGGAAACTCTGAGGAAACAAAGAATGGAACAGAACGAAAGAAAAAATATATATATAACTTGGTACCTATATTATATTTACGCGAAGGAAGTTATATTTAGACTTTGAAAATGAATGCGCAAGATTGGTATAATAAAATTGATTCAATAATGTTATAAACGTACTGCATGAAAATAGAAGAGCATACAAGACCAAGCCTTTACTTCAAATAATTGAAGGAAGTTCAAAGATGATGAAGCAGATGAAAAGTCCAATCTAAGGAAGTTCCAAGATTGAGATTGTGAGAGTAACGCAACCAAACATATTAAGGATTAGGATTAGATTTGGGAATTTTTTTCAATTAGGCTTAGGTTTTAGAAAGCAAGAAACTAATAGTTCCCGTTTGATTTTTTTTGGTCGGTTCCCATTTAATTTTGTGTGTTATAAAACACGTGATTTTGGTGGATGTCATTTACCTAACTTGTCTATAAAACTATGTACTGAGATGTTTGAGAGCATTCGGAATAAAAACTGAGATGGGCTCTTCTTCTCCTCTCTATCTCTTCTTCTTCTTCTTCCCATCTTCTTCATCTTCCTCTTCATTCATAAAAATTCTTTCCATTAAACATGTTATTCATAACACGTTATCAGCACGACTCTACCCAATTGAGAAATCGAAATCAAACTGAGGAAGAAGAAAACCAAGAAAAAAAAAACAACAAAAACAACACAGAAACCACCTCGGCACTGTTCACGCCGAATTGTTCCGGACCACCACTTGCCGCACCGCCCACGCCGGCGAGCTCCTCGCGCCGTCGCCAACCGTCCGCCGCCTTCTCCCGTCGGTTTCCGCCGCTAGGACGTCAAGACCCGACGGCCCGCCTCCCTCTGCACACGACGGCCACGCCTCCTCAGGCCAGCAACGACACCACCCCACGCTGGCCTTTCTGTCACACCTTCTTTCCGCACCGTCGCCCCAGTTGCATCGCCACCGCCATCGCCGCTAGCAGCGATGACCCGACAAGGAGCGGCCGACCCGACTCGCCTCGCCTGCAGCCGCACTAACAGCCGTCGCCCCATGCCAGCCACGTCGCCTCTCCGCCGCTCTCGTCCGCCCCTCCTCTCGAGCCCAGCCGTCGCTGCCACCCGCAGCTCACCACAGTGAGCTGAAGGTTGAAGACGACCCGGACGGGTCGTGGTCCGGGTCGGGTTTTTGACCCGCGGTTTTTTTTTTGTATTGGGCTTGCTGTCACGGGCTTGGTCTTGCACAATACACGGGCCTGGGCTTGCACTGTGCAAGGACCTGGGCAAAAAAGAAAAAAATGGAAAGAAAGAAAAAAAAGAAAAGAAAAAAATGAGAGAGAAAAAGAAAAAAAAGAAAAAAAAAGGAAAAATTAATATTGCCGAAAGATTTATCGAGTAGGCGTATATATATTATATATTCTCTATTATATATTACTGCTGAAAGATTTATCGAGTAAGCATATTTTATGTTATTTTATTTAAATTACGATTGGGCTATTAAAGGGCCCATCGCATTTAATTTTTCGGTTATTTATTGGGCTATGAAAAGGCCCATTATATTTATTTTTCTTGCTTTAATTTACATTTTGATTGGGCTTGTACAAAGGTCCATTGTATTTAATTTTCAGTCATTTATTTTAATTGAGCTAATTAATAAAAGGCCCATGTTTATTTATTTTATTTAATTCTTTTATTATTTAAATTTGTAATTATGTTCATATTACCAAAATTGGAGGCCCTTAAAATTTCCGGAAGAAACTTGTTATGGGCACTGAATGCATTTAAATGCAAATAGTCTGGCAGACGCAATAAAAGAGAAAATAAAGCAAAGACTGGATGTCTTACTGCCAAAAGATCCCGCAGATTTTTGAGAAAAATTGAAGAAAGATATGACCACCAGAAGGTGGATGTTGTATGACCACCAGAAGGTGGATATTGTATGACCATCAGAAGATGGATACTGTTCTTATCTTGCTTACCCTGAAGGTGCAAGCATATATTGAATAATTTTTTTTATGTTCAGTTTAATTATTATGTATTATAATCGTTTAATTATTGCATTATTTTATTTTATATTCAGTTTACTTTACAATATATTATAATTGTTTCTAAAAAAATGGCTCCGGCATTTTTCCTGAAGACAATGCAAACTGACATCCAAGGGGGAGTGTTCTATGTGTGGATGTCAGCTATTTCTTACTGGGGCCATTTTATGATCGTACAATCTCAAACATGAGAAAAATATTAATGCGCTCCAGATGAGCATAAGATTGAATACGTTCATGAAGAACGCATGCTTTACTATGATCTAGAAGATCATATATTTACGCTCTGGAAGAGCAAATACTCTTGAAAAGTACAGACACTCCCGTTTACAGTAATAAAAGCGATTATTATGGATCCCGTTGGATTGACTCTGCTCTATTCCCTGAAGCGAATAAGACAGTATAATTAATTGTGCCTATGGCCCTGGATGAGGTTATAATGGCAAAGGAAAAGCATGCATATTATTATTGCATAATGGATCCATAACTGGAGAACATTCACATAGAGGAATTGTTCTCATACATAAAGTTGAAATAATTATTTATCTGTTGGGTACAATATTAACTCTAAAACTTTGAGCCTCACTGTTAATATTGACCCTAACACTGTCGTTCCAGGAGAACCACATACCACCCATGTTATTTTCTCCAGGTATCTCAAACCGATTTGTTAGAAGAAAACGGAGTGGAATTACCCCATGGTTCTCTTCAGCTTGCCACAAGGTCTCAGTAATCAATACCATGTTAGGTTTGTACTGATTCTTCAGATCTCTTAAGGTATGCACAAAATCTTGGGACCTTCTGGCTACACTCCTGCAATTCCATAGTAGAAGTCGTACCTTAGGCCATGTAGGTGGTAACCCAGACACCCTTGGGACACTCCGAGCCATCATAGAAACCTGATAATAGCTGTTTTGATTTAATATTTGACAAGTAGGCTCTAGCTAGAATTCCTGCATTCTATTAGATATGAAAAACATAATAGAGTTAGCCGAGCCATAAAAGGAAGCCCTTAGATTGCTTTGGTCCTCTAGGAAGAAAGTCTCTTCCATAGGAGTTATAAAGAACCTAGATGAATAAAGTTCATCAACAAAAACTAAACGAGGGATTCTTGCGAGTTCACTCGGTAATTCCTCCTGCTGCTCATTCACCATGCAATAGGCTAGTCTATTCCTCCTTCCTAGAGAGGCACCCTCAACAAAGAAAATGGTAACGGGGGAAGGCATGTTTTATCTTGTTGATGATTTTTTGTATGTTTCCATCACATATCTCCCCCCCCCCCCCCTCCCCCCCTTCTTATAGCCTAAGCTTAGACAGCCAGGTGTTAGTTTTTTTTTCAAATATGGACCCTCTTTCTGTCTCCGAAAAGATCCAGAAGATTTTTCGGTAATTAGAAATGTGTTTTTGCTTTTGGAAATTTTTGCCGCCACATTAATTGTTGCCCAATAATTTTGATCTTTTCGACATGAGTGGCAGAAATAAGCCTAGAATTGGCACTTATATGGCTAGCCTGAAGCTAGCAGTTGAGTAATTGAAACTTACCATATCCAGCCAGAAGCTGGAATGCACTAGCCTGGAGCTAGCAATTTGAAGTGTTTAAATACACAGTTTGCGCAGCCTGAAGCTGGCACCAACTTGAAGTTGGTTCATGAATTCATTGTTTGGCATGACCGGATAGGCCATCCCGGATGAATAATGATGCACGAAATTTATTTGGTTATTCATTGAAAAACTAGAAGTTTTTATAATCAATGAATTTCCATGAGTTGGTTTGCTGCAAAAATTAATTGCTCGGCCTTCCTAAGATGATGTTGGTCTAGAATCACCAGTAGGTTCGGGAATAATTCAGGGACATGTACGCAGACTGATAAATCCGTTGTGTTGACCATCTAGGTAATTGTTATGATGTATCGACTAGATGGTCTATTGTGTGATGCAAGTTGGCATTGTGCGCACTTATTGAAAATGATTAAGCCACTTGCGGGTACACATCCCTGATTATGTTATAAGACTATATGTCTAGATAATACTGGTATATTTCTTCAATGGATAATGTATATCATTAGCAATAAACCCAAACAGATCTGGGTGAATATCTCCAATTGATTGCAGGACCATTGCTAATGAAATATTACTGTTTGAGAAAAATAGTATTCTACATGCAACATCACTTGTGTGCATCAAGCTAACAAGTTATCAGAAAATCTCCCCATTTTATTGGTTCATGGTCACGAACCCATCTTTGGACCATTGATTGTACAGTATATGTACCTAATGCTCCACCACAGCATAATAAAGTGGGTCCTTAAAGAAGACTGGGAATATATGTTGAGTATGTTGGGTATGTTGGTTATTATTTAAATGAAAGAGTTTACCCAACATAAGGGGGAGGAAATAAGCAGCTGGATCAAGAGTTTATTGAAATACATATCAATATCTAGTTTTGATCCTCAAACAAATTAGTGTGAACCCGAAGTTCAAAAGATAATTCATTTTGTAGGAAAATTGATATGCAATTGCCAGACATATAAAGTGACCAAATCTTATATACCAGCTGCAAATGCTCCTGTTTAAATTAATGTTTCAGAAGAACAAGTATAGTATGCAAATGAATCTAAAGTACGCAAGAAGCGTAGAATATACTCGGTTCCAAAAGAAAACAAAATTCTCGATAGAGAGAATTGAGCAAAAGAGATAAGATGGCCCCAGTTAGAAAAGATGGCCTCCAGTAGA
Organism: Turnera subulata; assembly: GCA_028386065.3. NCBI lineage: Eukaryota > Viridiplantae > Streptophyta > Magnoliopsida > Malpighiales > Passifloraceae > Turnera > Turnera subulata. The sequence goes on from JAKUCV010002341.1 coordinate 5,078, forward strand.
GGTTTATATTAAATGTCCTCCAGAAGAGGTTTTTCTGACACAATTGATAAAGTTCTAGAAGTAACAAAGGTACCTGAAATAAATGAAAATGATGAGATCTCGATTAATTATTCAGTGTCAGGAATAAGATGGAACCGACGTGAAATAACCGTCGACGGAATATTTATTTTTATGTAGCGCTAAATATTATGAAAGAAAATGAGGATCATGAACCTACTGATGATAGTAGGTGCATAATGATTGGCCAAAATAGAGAAACGTGATTAAGGCTGTGTTGGACTCGCTAGTGAAGCGAGAACTTTTTCGGACCTGTAGTCCGTACACCAGATGGTGTAAAAATCGGCTGGTCATAAAATGGGTAGTTGTGCAGAAAATGAAATAGTGAGATATAAAGCACGGTTTGTAGCACAAGTTTTCACCCAATGACCCGATGTTAATCATGAGGAGATATACTCCCTTGTGGTGGAAGCAACTATTTTAAGCTTGATAAGTTTGGCATTATATGAAACATTAGAGATGTATCTAATGGATGCTCTTACAGCCTATTTTTAAGGATCCATAAGTCATGATATATGCATGAGAATCCCTGAAGGATTCAAGTTACTTGAAGCAACTAATTTTCGGGAATATACAAAATTAAGCTGAATTGATCTTTACATGATTTTGAGTATGCATGAATTTATTATTTCTTATGTTAATAACTCATATCTATATGTATTTTTATATTTAAATTGGAACTCCTGAAGAAATCTCCAAATGCTATATTTCAAGAAAGGATTTGAGATGAAAAATCTTATAAAAAATTAGATTGGTCCTGGAGAACCCTGTCAAAGTGCAATTTATATTAACATGAAGCCTGAAGCTTTTGACTTGAGCCTATTAGCAAGATATAACTTTGCTCTTATCTTCGGGGTATAACAAATGTGGTATTATGTTAACCCTGTAAAACCCGAAGAGAATATTATTGGTCTTTGCAGATGCAGATTCTTTATTTAATCCACAAAAAGCACAGACGGACATCTGCTACGACTTCACACATGATATCGCTATATCATCGGGACTATAAAAGCAAGATAGAAAGGATGGCGTTCCAACAACGAATTATGAAGATAGTGCTGCCTACATTGTCCAATTAAAGTAGTGATGTATCAAAAGTGATCGGACAAATCATACGCCACCAGAAGTTGACAAGGATGATTGGCATGTGACGACATCATGATATCAAGGGAGGCCAAAATGAAGGGGAGTAGAATACGCACTGCACTCTTTTTCCCTTCAACAAGTTTTTATCCCACTGGATTTTTCTTAGTAAGGTTTTTAATGAGACAGTTTTTCCCGAAGCTTATTCTATCCGACACACAATGACATCCAAGAGGGAGTGCTATAAAACACGTGATTTTAGTGGATGTCATTTACCTAACTTGTCTATAAAACTATGTACTGAGATGTTTGAGAGCATTTGGAATAAAAACTGTGATGGACTCTTCTTCTCCTCTCTATCTCTTCTTCTTCTTCTTCCCATCTTCTTCATCTTCCTCTTCATTCATGAAAATTCTTTCCATTAAACATGTTATTCACAACATTGTGCTAGTTGTGGGTGGTTTGAGTGTTTTAATTCTGGTATATTGTAGCAAAGAAAAAAAAAGGGATAGGACATTTTTAATAATTTATTAATTCAATGGAACTAATTTAAAAATAAATTTTTTAAAAATCTTTTTAAATTTAAGTGTTGTTAGATGATTAGACCACTTCACGGTTTACTACCCAAAACTACCCCTAACAATAATATTAGCAAATAGTAGTTTTTTTTGTTACATGTTAACTTTTTTTAAAGGACAATTTTTTTCCAACAATTTATATTTTTACTTATTGTGTACCAGAGACTATTAAAATGAGGGAAAGTACTTTTCTATAAAATATTCAGAGTCGTCGAAATTCTCTTGACGAGCGATCCAACCCTACAACTTATGATTTGTCGGATCTAGCCATTGTGGATTAGACGAACAATGTTGTACACTCCTAGGATGGGTTATAGAGACGCTGAAATGGGCTGGATATCCTAATACCAGATCGTCTTTGATTAAATATGGGGGATTCTTCAGTCCCTTCACACTTACAAACAACAATTCTGGTACATAAATCAGAGATATTTTGCAACCTAATGGTTATGGGAATTATCTAAATTACAACTAGTTCTAGTTCTAATGCAAAAAAAAGGAGTTAAGGATGTAAAGTAAAAAAAAAAAAAGTAAAGTAAATGAGATAAAGTACAGGGAATATGTATGTATTGTATTGATTAGTATCGAATTTATATGTACATGGTCCTATTTATACTTTACACATAACAGAGCTCTAACCTTGGATTGGTTCATAAACCTTAAAAATTTAGGAGAGGACCATCATAACTAAACTCAGGAAGTCCCAACTACCTTGGGTCGTCTTGATACTCTTTACATGGTTGTATGCCCATTATCCCAAGCCAGTCCATTTTTCCCGCATAAACACTAGCCAAACTCCAATTTATCTTTCAAATTTAAGTCATTTAGGTGTTTCACCTGTTCACAGATATTAAAAGAAATTGCAAGCTTGACTTATTTAAGTTTGCATTCATCATATTACATTTAAATAATTATTTTTTATCAATGATAAGGGGTAATGATTTTTAATCTGATGTTTTCTTTCAATATATAAATTGTCATTTTTTTTATTATTATTTAAGTGCTTCTAACTTAGTACGAAAGTTAAAATATAGAGTGAAATATATATTTTTTTATAGTTGTTTGTAAACAAGCTTGAGGTTGAGGTTGATAATTGAGATCGAGACAACTACAAGCTGAGCTTAAGCTTGCCTATATCTTCAAACTAACCGGGCTCGAGTTTGCCTAATGTAAATGAATTGGGCTCGAGTTTGATTCTATAGGAGCAGATTTTTAAGCTAGCCTAAATTTGGAGACGTCGAAGCCATCATAAAGCTCAACTCGTTTTAATTCAACCGGGAGAGAAGGAAAAACTGATGAAGAGTGGAAGAAATATGATTTGGTTTCTTCCACTTTCATCAGTTTCCCATGTTCAAAAGAGACACAGCCATTGATAGATTGGCTACACATTCTTCTACCTAAAGGCCAAACCACCAGTTCAGAGGCGAAAGTGGAGCTAATTCTGCACCTTAAATCTCTGAATCGTGCAATAAACAAATCTCAACAATTACAGTACGAATTTCCATGCTTTTCAAAATAAAAGCATGGATATGAAGAAAAGTAGAAAATTTTAATCTGGGGGCAACCAGTTGTAGAATTTATTAATAGCTGCTCAAAAGTCTAGAAAAACCAGCATAAAAACGGACCATTAAACACAGTACACGACTGGGGGGGGGTAACATAAGTAGCAGGGAGAAAACACAGAAGCGGTAGGATCTTAGACAACTTGCCCCTGAACTAGAAGATGATATGTTGAAACCAAGTAACAATAGGCTCAGGCGTTTTCACGTCCCACAATTGCCAGGAGCATTTTCTCATAGTCCCCGTTGGTGTCCTTGGCAATGGCTTTATCCAAAGGCACACTGTTCCTTTTGAGGTACTCATCTTTTATGCGCTTCATGTCAACTTCTGCCCTTGTAGTGACAACTCTAGTTAAAGCACCTTCATCTGTTCCCAGTTTGTTGATTGCCTGACGAATAACCTTCTCAAAGTAGCGCTCAGGGCGAGTCAAGCACTTGAAGGTGGCCCTCAGTAGTGAAAGAAACTCATCCTTGGGATCAGCAGCTTTCAAATCCTATGCATTACAAAAAAATCACTCCATTAACTACAAATGATATAAATAAATGTTGGGATAGGCTTCAGAGATAGCGAAAGGGATCCCAGGTTTCGATCTGGTCAAGAGGGAGTTGGTCGGTTTGTTGTTTATGATGGGAACTGGGGACGGGTGAGATGCTTTGTTTACATGCTAGAGAAAAGGTGTCTAAAAAGCAGTATGTCGTCCAGTCAGACTTTCTTAACAATAAAACCAAGTGTTTTTTTCTTGCAAACCTTGTTGATGTCATGACCAAAGTCATTGTTGTACTGATTCAAAGTAGCACTGATCTGTGCTCTGCTTCGGGTGGCCAGGATCCTAACGAGTTGCTCATCACAATAAGCCTTCTGCTGGATCTTCTCATGAAGTATCTTTGCCTCTGATTTTGCCAAACTCATGTTCACCTCATCCCCATCATAACGATAGACGGCAACGAGAGGGAACAAGAGCTAAGGAGGAGCGCAACAATTAAGAAAAGAATCACATTGGTAAAAGATGTGCAACAAATGTAATTAAGAGCAGCTGCAAATAGAGTTAGTTCCATACTAAAGGTGTTCGAATGCAAAAAAAAAAAAAAAAAAAAACCAAGAGGGAAACAAGGTTTGAGGAGTACCTTGCAGAAGTTCCCGGAGGTGTGCTGGGCAACATCCTCCTCAAGGGACTTCTTAAATTTAGCATGATAAGCCTGCTTTGCAGCCAGGAGTTGCTGTGCAGACCTTGTGCAGGCTATCTCCATAAGGACCTGATTGCTTGAAGTCCATTTCTTTGTTGACTCATTGGCCAAATGTGCATCACGCTCAGGAATATCCAGCATCCAAAGGTAGACGATCCTCTGATAGTATACACATACATTTAATTTTGTGAAGATCCCTCGAGTAGAGGCGATGGATTATATATATACATACATTGATTTGAAAGAGAACAAAATAAATAGAGGGAGTGAAACGGATGGATTTAATTTTAGACCTCAAAGTCACTAGAGAGCTCCTTGTCCAAAGTTTTAAGGAGATCTTCTCCATAAGTGGCAGCATAAGTTGCACGAATCATCTTGCGTTGATCTGCATTCCTGTGACCCAGAATCGAAATTATCAACCCTTCGTTCGTCCCCCATCCTGCCATTAAAACAACACAAAATGTTACAAAACCAAAACTCAAACCATTAATTAATCATACTACAGTACAACTCTCGGACAAACTCACTGTCACAAACACAAACACAAACACAAAGAGCCACAGATCCAAACATTCAACTATCCAAATTCACCACAGGATTAAAGATTTAGATGATCCAACCAAAAAAAAAAAAACATAGACGATCAGATGAAGGTACAAGATCATTCCAAATGCCAGCAGGAAATTTTACACACTGAGTCACTCCACTCTTGATCGATCAACAAACAAGATCGTTAACATCTGCGGCGGGATATGATCATTAGATCCAAAACATTACACAAGAAACGATCAAACCAACACACGAAGAGAGCAAAACAAAAAACATCAATGCGATCGGCGAAAACAGGATGACGATAAGAAAAATGTGAACAGAGGATGATGATCAATAGTAACAACAACAGTAACAACAACAACAACAACGTAAGAGAAAAAAAGATAGATATATGGCATCAAAACAACATTATATTTGCAGAAAGGAAGAGACCTTCAAAGGCTTTCCTGAGCTGCTCACAGTCTTCGGTTACCGACGGAACTGGTTGAATGGAAGACATGTTCTGTCTTTTGTCTTTGCTTACTTTCTGTGTCTGAAAAACTAAAGCAGAGCAGTTGTGTGTGTGTTTAGGCTCGAAAACGATGATATGAGATGAAGCAATAGCATTGGCATGGCCCTACCATTTTAAAGCCTCACTCGGTGCCCTGGCTAATGGCTACTATTACACGTTGATGTTAATTATTGATTGGGTTATTGCCTTCTTAATCATCTGCCACCTGCTCACTTATCTCCTCCTCTCCTTCTCTGGAAAATCATTAATTTTTAGGATGCCTGGAAGGAAGGAAACATTCATCTGCATTTAGCCTCTTAATGTAATAATATATGGTTTATATAAAAGTAATGATCATGAAAAACTCCTAGTATTAGAACATTTTGGGGGCCAGATTGGGTCCATAACTCTGCGATGCTATTATTATTTGCAATTATTAAAAAATATACTACTATTACCATTTTTAGTGGTTACTTTAGTGCAGGGTTGTGAATATCTACCACAATTGTTGTTTATGGATGGAGTCGCGTGGGATAATGTTGACTGCCACGTAAGAGAAGAAGAAAAAGAAAACGAGGTTTGCATGATGTGTCTGATTTGGTATTGGATCGAGTGTTCTTTGCGGGACTGGAAAGCGTGAGTAACGGATCTTGATTCCGGGAAATGTACGGTTATCGACTTATGGGTGAGCAACTGCAACAGGGTGATGCAATGTAATCATCACCATTTTCTTTTTCTTTTTTTTTTAGAAACCCAAATTAGTAGTAATTATTAATCCTGTATCCTAATTTTATAGTACATTTTTTTTTTTAGTTAATTGTGTACTCGTTTGAGGCAGCGATTTATTTCCTTTCTCCGGACCCTACAACCACTTGTAAATTAAAAGCTCTTTTAACCCTGATTTAACAGGTCTTATCATACATGAATGATGAGCAAAAGAAAACAAAAAGGCAATTAATTAATTATATAATGGTTCAGAAATTAAACGTATACCAAAAGATAAGATTGTAACGGAATTACCGATTTACCATTCTGGGGGTAGGAGACTTCTTTTTTTTTTTTAATGTCACAGTACATTGAATGCTTCACTTACTCAAAATTACACCGGTAGAGAGAGCAAACTACAAACTGCTTGGTTTTATTCTCAAAACGCACGACACTTAGACAGACAGACACCATCCATATATTACCTTGATCAAGAAAAAAAGAGAGACCATATATCACATAACATGATGTCCTGTCCTATCTAGGATTTAGCAGTGCAGTAGCGGGTGGAGAAGAACATCAATTGGATAACATCTGGTAAACTGAAAGCATATCTGGCCTTAGTTGTGGGTTTGCATTCAAGCATGAAAATGCAAGGCTAATGATGGATCCCAGTTTGCCCTGAACCTCAACCGATGGAGGGGGCAGCCGTTGGTCCATTAAATCATTTGCTGCTATTTCAGAATTGGTTAACATTCCCAGCAGAAAATCACCCGGATGCTCCCCTTTGATGACTTCCAGCGCCAACACCCCAAAACTGTACACGTCCAATTTCTCTGTTACCTTCATCGTGTAAGCAAGCTCTGCAGATTGAAAGGCACATATAAAATAATCCTGTCAATTTTTTAATGCTTAAAAAAATAAACAGAATAAGAACGTTTCATTAATTACCAGGTGCTACATATCCGTATGTGCCAGCAAGTTTACTCCAATTGGAGGAGTCTAACTGGAGAAGCTTAGCTGTGCCAAAATCAGAAATGTGAGCTTCATATTCTAAATCCAGCAGAATATTCATGAGGGATATGTCCCTATGAACAATTGGCGGGACGCACTCGTGGTGCATGAAACTCAAGGCACGAGCCACACCCACTATCACATTGCACCTCTTCTCCCAATCCAGTTCTTTTGCTGCTTCCTCGTTTCTCAGGATTGTTGCCAGGCTTCCCCTCTGCAGGTACTCATAAACTAGAAGCGAGTGTCTTGGGTGGGAACAGAAGCCATAGAGCTTCACAACATTTCGATGCCTCATCTCCGTCAATGTGGTTATCTCGTTCAAGAACTCCCTCTTCTCCACCAACCCATCATAATGTGAGTTATGGAATTTCTTCACCGCCACAGTGATTCCAGATGACAACTCTGCTTTGTAGACGCTCCCGAATCCTCCCTTCCCAATGCAGTACATGTCGTCAAAATTCTTTGTGGCCTGTGTGATTTCTTGGTACATGACTTTTCCATCCATAGATGCTACCCAAAGCTGCTCTTCTTTGTTAAGCTCTGCGTCTCTGTGTGAGCCTATCTGCTTTTTATGGTAACTGAGGACGGTGACAAGTATAGCACACAGAAACGCAACAAAAGATAAAGTAGGGAGCACAATCATAAGCAAGATTCTAACGCCTTTTCCCAAGCCACGATTATGGTTATTGGCAATCTTGCAAGGTTTCAGACCACTGACATTGCCACACAGTCCCTTGTTCCCCTGTAATGTTGCATTTTGAAGTGCTTGGCAGTAGGGGACAGCACCAGACAGATCATTGCTTGACAGATCAACACTCTGCAAGGCATTCAATTCCTCGAAACTTGTAGGAATGCTGCCATTGAGGTTGTTGTAAGAAAGGTTCAAAGTCTCCAAGCTCTTCAAACTTCTCAGTTCTGGTATACTCCCGGTGAACAAGTTATGACTCAGATCAAGACTGGACAGCTGAACCAGATTATTCACCTCATGAGGAATGCTTCCGCTGAAGTTGTTATAACTCAGATTCAAGTAAAACAATTTCACCCAATTCCCCAGGTTATCTGGGATGGACTCGCTCATTCTGTTTGATGACAAGTCAAGATACTGAACAGAGGATAATGATCCGAGTTCTCGAGGTACAGAGCCGGAGAATTGATTCCCACCCAAAATCAGCTTCCACAAGGACGTCAGTTTTCCAATCTGCCCAGGAATTTTGCCAACCAAACGGTTTGAGGATAGATCAAGCTCTTCCAGTTTAGTGCAGTTTCCAAGCTCGGCTGGTATACTACCAGTAACGTCATGATTCCCTGCAATCCTCAAGGTGCCCAATCGGGGGCATTTCCCCCAGTTAGATGAGATTTCGCCGTGAAAGTTGTTGTGGCTAAGGTCTATGAAGTGCAAGTCTGGGTAGACACCAAAATATTGGGATATATTTCCGATGAGTTGGTTTCCATTCAGGCGGAGTCTGAATAAGGACGAACAGTTTCTCAGACTTTTCGGGATTGGACCTGTGAGATGGTTGTCATTGAGGGAGAGATTTTGAAGTGATTTACTGCTGCAAATGTTGTCAGGAATATAACCAGTGAAGGAGTTGTTGTCAAGCTCCAATACAGACAGCTTCGGGAGATTTGTTATCTCAGGGGGAATGGGACCAGAGAGTTGGTTTGAACGCAGAAACAAAAATTCTAACTGGCTCCAATTGCCAATGGAAGCTGGCACTGGACCACTTAACTGATTTCCACTCAGCTCCACATCAACAATGGACTTCAAGTTTCCTAGCTCTTGAGGAATGGACCCAGAGAGTTTATTTTCATAGAGGAAAAGAAGGTTGAGGCTTTCTAGACCACCTAGCGATGCTGGAATTGAGCCCCCAAGAGCATTTCCATAAAGGCATAGTTGTTCGAGAAACTTCAAGTTCCCAATCTCTGGGGGGATACGACCAGAAAGCTGGTTGTCGAACATGTACAACAGCTTCAGCTTTGACAAGTTTCCGAAAGTGGAAGGGATCTGACCTGACAGCCTGTTGGTGTCCATGTAGAGTTCGACCAAGTTAGAGAGGTTTCCCATTTCTGGAGGGACGGAACCAGAAAGACTGTTCCCATACATATAAAGATACGTCAGGTTACTCAAATTACCGAGTGACGGGGGAATAGGACCCTCTAGTTGATTGGTATACAAGGCAAGCTCGTTCAGGGATCTCAACTGGCCTATTCGTTGAGGAATTGAGCCATTTAACTTGTTTTCCACAAGGTGCAAGGTCTTGAGACTGGTTAGGAGGCAGATTTCAGCCGGGATGTTACCATACAAGTTATTAGTGGACAAGTCAAGATAAACAAGTCTGGTGAGGAGACCAATTTGAGGAGGGATAATACCACCAAGTGAGTTTATACTGAGATCCAAGTACGCAATTTTGGGAACAGAGGAGAATGGAAATTCTTGGAGCGTACCTTGTACACCTAAACCAGTAAGGTTTATACTATGGACTCTTCCCCCATGGTTGCAAACAATTCCCTGCCAAGTGCATGGGCTCGTGCTTGCTTTATTTTCAGGGTACAGAGTCCATGAGGGCAGAATAATATTGGTGGTATGATTGAAGCCGGCTTTCCATTTGAGAAGAGCATGTGCCTCTGTGCTAGAGAATGAAGCACCGGTGGATGAAACACAGAACATAATGGTATAGAGGATCGGAAGGAGAAGAAAATGAGCCTTCATACAGCTTGAGGACCGCATCTTTTGTGTTTTCTTTTTTTTGATGCTAATCTTTTGTGTTTTCTGAAGTGCTACTTACTGATGATTGAGGAATCAGTATATCAAGTACCTGTACAAGCATACATATTTATATGCAAGTGCACTCTAGGATTAACGTACAAAATAATGCAATCTCAAAAAGTCTTAAAAGCTACAGAAAGTCTTGCACATTCGACCAAAAAATTATAACAAAGGAAGCCATTCCACAAAACAAAAAAAAATGAGAGGTAAGTCTTCCACGTTGACCCAAAAAGAAAAATGAAGTCTTGCAAACATTTCCAGTCAAGGTTTATTTATGACGCTAACTGTGAAGTGGGAAAAAAATTCTCTGATTGGATTCTTGCAATGAATGTCGTCGTCGTCCGTCTTTATCNACCGTGGGTGAAATAAATGAAAAAAAAAAAGAAGTGTTATGAAAAATATGTAAATATTATTATACCTACCCCTACCTACCTCATGTTATATATATCAGTATAATGAAATGGAGCTGTGATGGAGTTCTTCTTCTCTTTTGCCGCCTGCTCTTCTTCTCTAATCTCCTCTTCAATCTCTTTATTATTAACTAATATTTATAACACGTTATCAGCACGATAATGCTCTACCCAGTGCAGGAAAATCCATGTAGAAAACCAGAAAAATGATGAAGAAAATTGGAGCAGAAAATGGAAGAAAACCAGCCATTTTTCCGCCCCTGGTCACTGTTCACGGGGAGGCGTTCCGCGCCGCCCCTCGCGACACCGCCACCACTGTCTCGTCCCCCTCGCCGTCGGGACCTCGACACCGTCTTCTCCGGTCGTTTTCCGCCGCCGACGCGCCGTGAGGAGGAGAAGACCCAACAGCTGGCTCGTCGGATCCTACTCCTCCACGCCTACCGCACCCTGCCGACGAGCTCTTGTCTCTTTTTCGCCACCAACGAGCCGCATAGTTACCGCCTTCCCTCCCTGCACCGCCCATGCCTCCTCATTCGGGCTCGTCGCCGCCGCAACCCGAAGGTGAGCGACGGGTTTTGCTTCAACCCGTTCGTGTCGGAGTCGGGTCGCGCCTGTGGTCGGGTTGACCCGCGAGCTGAAGAAGATGACCCGTCTGTGACGGGTCTGACCCGTATAGTGAAGGTCCGACCCGACCACAGACGGGTCACGGGCTGTAACAGATGGGTTTGTGGTTTTGGGCCTGGTTCATTATTCATTTGAACATGGGCTGCACTATTCAATTAGGCCTAGGCTGAACTATTCAAGGCCCAGCCCGACAAATAAAAAAAAATGTGAAAAAAAAGTGGAAGAGAAAAAAAAAGAGAAAAGAGAGAAATTAAAAAAAAAGGGAGAGAAAAGAAAAAGAAATATAAGAGAAGAGTATTATTAATGCCGAAAGATTTATCGAGTAGGCGTATATTATATTTATTATTGCCGAAAGATTTATCGAGTAGGCGTACACTATATATTATTATTGCTGAAAGATTTATCGAGTAAGCATATTTTATGTTTTTATTTAATTTCCGATTGGGCTATTCAAAGGCCCACTGTATTTATATTTCTCGTTTCTAATTTTATGTTTTGTTTTGGGCTTGTACAAGGCCCATCAAGCAGTGTTCCTCCGGCGAACCCTGAAGTGTTTTGACCGGAATCCGACGTCTCGGGATTTTCCCGGCAAGCCCAGAAGTGTTTGGCCGGAATTAGATACCTTGGGAGCCCGGAAGGCCACTGTATTTATTTGATTTACTTTTATTTATATTTAGTTTGGGCTCATATTAGGCCCATTATATTTTAAATATTATGTTCTTTACATTTCAATTGGGCTCATATAAGGCCCATTGTACTTAATTTCTCGTTTTAATTTCTTTACGATTTTATTGGGCTCGTATAAGGCCCATCGCATTTGCTTTGCGATAATTTAATTATTATTGGGCTAATCTATAAAAGGCCCATTGTATTTAATTTTAGTCATTTATTTTTTGGGCTAATTAACGAAAGGCCTATGTTTATTTCTTTCATTTTCGTCTTTAATTATTTATTTAAATTATGTTATTCGAGACCCTTATAATTTCCAGAAGAAATTCATTATGGGTATTAAATGCCGACAGGAATTTACGTAATAATAGTCTGGAAGACTAAATATCAGAGTCCAGCAGACTCAATAACGGAAAATACAACGAAGACTCGAAGTCTTACCGTTCAAAAGATCCTGAAGATCCTTCAAAGGAAAATCGAAAAAAACTATTACCACCAGAAGATGGAAATTATATGACCACCAGAAGGTGGATAATATACTTGCTTACCCTGAAGGAGCAATTTATTTTATCTTCAATTTATTTTATGTTCAGTTTAAATTATTACGCATTGCAATTTATTTTATTTATTTTTTTCAGTACTTTATAATTGTTTCTAGAATAATGCCTCAAACATTAGTGTGATACCCCGGGTACACTTAGGTACCTAGGGGGAATACTTATTTGATGAGAGCCGGGTGTTACTTGTCCTTCGAGGACATTCTACTTAGTTGGATCGTGTATTCGGTATCTTGTGCGTGATGCTCACATTTCATGTGTACATGATACTATGGGTTTCGGATCAGTAACACGTGCTAGTAGTGGATTGAGGATATTGGTGCATATAGGCTTGGCCTAGTGTGCGCAAACGGGCTCATGGTGACCCGAAGGCACAGATGATTTATTTAGCAGATACCGAGTGCTCGACTTGATTAATCAGTCAATAAGTGATGGATTATATTTGTAATATATTAATTAGGTGCAATCAATGCATTGGAGGCACAATTGCACAAGGGAAATACCCGTTGGCTCGAGTTGGCACGAAATGGTACACAACGGGGGCACCAGGGTGTCCGTCGGTGTACAATTGGACCCGATGATGTGTAAACTCGTGATTAACCAAACCGACCAATCAGAGTGAGCCAAGTAGATCGGGAATAAGGTGCTGGAAGCCTTAGGTGTGCAAGCTAGCAGCTTGTGTGGCATAGGCTAATTGGCCACAACTAAGCATGAGGTGGCACCAACTTGGTGCAAGTGGCACCAAGTTGGCAAGTGTGGCAAGTAGGAGCTTAGTCACCTACTTACCATCACTTAAGGGGTGAAACCAGGCTTCTCTCTCCCATTATGATCAGATTAAAATCGTGGCTAAGGATAGAGAGAGAGAGAAGGAGAGAAAAGAGGGGAAAGGAGGAGAGTGAGCCTAGGGGTTCTGCTCTCGGCCAGACAGACCCCTGGCCACTAAAATAGGGATTCCGGCCAAACCACCGGTTGGAATTGAGTGAAACCAAAGCCTATGATTAGCTAACATCTGTAGCTTTCATATGGAACCGGTTATGTAGGTTTTAGAGTAGAAATGAGAGAGTTATGGACTCTCCAAATTGACTATGCTGCGACTGTCCAGTAGCAGTCATGCTGCTTGACCCAGTGTTGGTATTAAAGGCATATCGGAGGCTACAGAGCTCAGATTAGGTTGTTATTTGGTGTTCTGGAAAGCTGAGACATAGGGCTACAACTCTTATGTTGAGGCCCGAATCTGGTTCAGCCGTTAAGGGCTCTAGATTGCGGGTTGAAGTTCCTGCTGGTGCAGGGCAGCTTCTGCCCGAATTGTGAAAGATAAGTGTTGTGTAGTAGGGTTTTGTTTGACATGGTTTGATTGTTGTGGTCTGATTGTTATGTGTATTTGTAGGTGTTTATAGGGGACTAAAGACCAATACACCTAATGGTTCCAAAGGAAGGGAATTGGCCTAGGGATGCCTAGGTGATGGTAAGTAAATGGGTTTATGCGGGTAGTGATTGCTAGTGCACCCTTTGTTGGGCGGAAGGCCATTATGCATGTTGATTGTGTGTCTTCATGTGTGTGATATACTTGCTGGATAATCCTAGCTATTGTTGGTTAATTGTCTATTGAGGCCTAATCATGGCTAATCGGCTTCTGTTGGTCAATTGTGCATAATTGCGGTGCATTGTGAGTTGAGGGTGCATGTTGATTGTGTTGTATGCTTGTGGTATACTTGCCACCTTTGTTGGCTTGGTTGCATTGCACTTGTTGTGCTAATGATTGGCATGTGATTGCCTTGTTGTGATTGTGGTAACACTGGCCAGTTGGTTGAGGTGCACTGGTTGCACGGGTAGTGCTTGCGAGGCTTGCACGTACCATGAGATGGTGGACACTTGTAGTAAACTTGTGCGCCACAAGATGATGGCACTGGGTGCCTTGTATAGAGCTCTAGTCAGTGAGAGCGATGGCACTGACCTTGCGGAGTTAATTCCGCTTGGCTATTACAGGTGTGACACGATGTCCGCCGGGAGCTATGTGAGTTGTGGTAGCTAGATAATCTGTATGCCTCGTACGTGGGGCTGTGGGCTATATGATATTCTGTATGCCTCGTACGTGGGGCTGTGGGCTAAGGAGTAACACCTGTATATGCTACCAAACTACATAGGCTGCCTTGGGGCACATCCTACCCTAGCTGGTCGGGGGAGAGTGAGACCAGTACGTGTCGGGGACACAACGGATTGTTCTGTGGCGTGAGTGCCCAGTGTTGTGCATTATTGTGTTTTGCATGACTGTGTGTTGCTCATGCCGAGCTCTGTGTGCAGTTGTAGTTGCTTTCTTGCATTGCTTGTTTACTTGCTGAGTTTTATACTCACCCCCCATATTTTCCCCCTTGCCTTGCAGGTGCGAGAATGAGTGTACGGGTAGTAGGTCGATGGGTATAGCCAAGTCGGTTTCCTTCACTGTTTAATTATGTTAAAACACTAAAGAGGTTATGTCTTGAATTAAGAGTTAAGGCCCTTGTAGCAAGAATTTTATAACATTAGTGGATATGGCTTAATAAATGAGTTTTAAACAGTTAGTATCTTTTGTTGCCTTTGCTATGTTGATTTTGCTTCCGTTCACGCTGTGCGTTACACTTGGTTAGTATCCCGCTAATAAAGGCGACTAGCTTCTGTGAGAACAAGTATAGGCCTTGGGGTGCCATGTGGCACGATGTAGGTGCGCATGGTGCCTGGCCGGTCATGCTTAGGCGGCATTGTGCGCACTTGTTCTATTATGTGATGCAAGTTGGCATTGTGCGCACTTGTTCTAATGATTAAGCCACTTGCAAGTGCATATCCCTACTCATGTTATTAGACTATATGTCTAGATAATGCTGGTATGTTTCTTCAATGGAAAATGTATATCATTGGAAATAAACCCAAAGTGATCTGGGCCATATTGACAATTGATTGCAGGACCAGTGATGAAATATCACTGTTTGATAAATGGTATCTTATATGCAGCAACACTTGAGTGCATCAAGCCAACATGATAAGATCCCCCCCATTTAATTGATTAATGGTCACATATTTAGTATCTCTCATCTTCGGACCATCGGTTATATAGTATAAAAATGCTCCACCACAGCATTGTTTTGTTGGTCCTTAAAGAATATTGGGAATATATATTGTGTATGTTGGATATGTTAATTTGATGTTAGAGTTTACCCAACATAAAGGGGAGGAAAGAAGCAGCTGGATCAAGAGATTATTGAAATGATTTATCAATATCTAGTTTTTTATCCTCGAATAAATTAGTATGAACCTGAAGTTCAAAAGATGATTCATTTGTAGGAAAATTGATATGCAATTGCCAGACACATTTAAATTAAGTGTGACCATATATCAGCTGCAAATGCTCCAATTTAAGATTGATGTTCCTGAAGAACAATGTAAGTATGCAAATGAATCTATAGATTATATTCGGTTCCAAAAGAAAAGAAATTCTCGATAGAGAATAAAGGAGCAAAGTGATAAGATGGCCCTAGTAAGAAAATATGGCCTCCAGTAGAAGTTTGAATTAAAAGTTCCCCATAAGAGGTTGATTCTCTGACACAAATTGATAAAGTTCCAGAAGTAACTCAGGTACCTGAAATAAGTGAATATGATGAGATCTCAAATACAGTGTCAGAAATAAGATGGAACCGACATGAAATAACCTTCGACGGAATACAATTTTAATTTATAGCGCTAAATATTAACAATGAGGATCATGAACCTACATTTGACGAATGTAGGCGCAGTATGATTGGCCAAAATAGAGAAATATGATTAAAGGCTGTGTTGGACTCGCTCGAAGCGAGAAATTTCCGGACCTGTAGTCCATACACCAGAAGGTGTAAAATTCAACTGGTCATAAAATAGGATTTGTGTGGGAAAAGAATATGAGATATAAAGCACGGTTTATGGCACAAAGTTTTACCCAAATGACCAGGTATTAATTATGAGGAGTTTTACTCCCCTGTGGTGGATGCAATTATGTTAACAAGTCTGGCATTATATGAAAAGAATTTGAAATGCATCTAGTACAACCTATTTATTAATATGGATCCATAAGTCATGATATATACATGAAGATCCCTGAAGATCCAAGTTGCCTGAAGCAACTAATTCCCGGGAAATTACAAAATAGAGTTGAACTGATCTTTACATAATCATTTTGAGTATGGATAAACTTATTTATGATTGGAACTCCCAAAGAAGTTTCCAAATACCGTGCTATTAGACTGGTCCTGGAGTATCCTGTCTAAGTGCAATATGTATTGCTTGTAACATAAAGCTTGAAGCTTTTGATTTAAGCCTATCGGCATTATATGTATTTGCTCTTATCTTCAGGGAATAACAAATGTGTAATCCAGTAAACCCGAAAGAGAGTAAAGCTGATTTTGCAGATGTAGATCCCTTATTCAGTCCACATAAAGCAGAGACGGACATCAACCACAACTTTACACATGATATTGAAATATCATCGGGGCTACAAAAGCAAGATGGCAAGATAGA